>CAWUFW010022130.1:0-103024 GCA_963921515.1 Calotriton arnoldi | reverse complement strand
AGTTACGTATTGCTAAAAATAAAATATGTAAAAAAAAATTGTTTCTAAAAAATTTGGAAATCAGTATGAAAAAAATTTATATAACAATTAATACATTTAAAAATTGTCATTTACAAAACCTTTGAAATTCACTGAAAAACTGTAGGTTTCAGACATGTTATAGTTACAAATTAGCATTTAAAAAACCTTTGAAATTCACTGAAAAAACCATAGGTTTCAGGGACGTTATAGTTACAAATTAGCATTTAAAAACCTTTGAAATTCACTGAAAAAACCATAGGTTTTAGGGACAGTTATAGTTAGTTGGACATTGCACTCGTACAAAACCCGTGAAATTCCCCGTTATAGTTAGTCCAGCTAACTATAACTCGCGCCCACAATGCACTGCTGATGACGTCACATATTACATCACTCATGACATGGTCAGTGACATCACTGATGACATCACTGATGACATCTCAAATGACATCACTGATGACATCATCCACGTGATAATCTGATGCACCTCCTCACACCCTAATATAACCTTTGATACACCCACTCTAAATTACAGACTGCCATTCGCAAAACCATAGACACTCCAACACCAATAACTACACACCCACTCACTGATTCTTAGGTCTACGCACACATCCACTCACTCACCCGTACAGTCACTCATACTTACGGTCACTCAGTACAGGACTATCATATGCACTCATACTCCTATATAGACACTCAAACACCGCCACTCATCCATAGAGGTACTCACACACCTAGTCAGTCATGCAAATAATTAAACACACTACCATTTACTCACCTATACAGTTATACACACACCAGCTCACTTACTCATACAAATAGTAGCACATTCTTACGCTCTTATACAATCACTGATACAAGCACACACTCATCCATACAGCCACTATCACAATCACTCACTCTCGCTTATAGCTATTTGTATACTCCAACACACATATATACTGCCTTTCACATATGTAGTTACTCACACATGTACCACTGGGACATACATTCACTCACTAACACACTCTTACACACACTTACCCACCCATACAGTCTATCACAGTTGCACTCTTGAAACCATCCACCCAGTGAATCACCCACTCACACATCTATGCACAGAGTTGCACACACCCCTCCCACACAAACACTCAGGCACCCATACAGATACTCAGACAAGCATTCAATAACTCATATAGACACTCATGTAGCTATTCACAAACACATGCAGCCACTTACACAGCAACAGACAGACGGATACAGACATTCACCCAGTTTAGTCACTAACCCATGCATTCAGTAAGATACGTTAAATCACTCACTTATAGAGTCAGTGACGCACCTACTAAATCATCCATACAGACACTTACACACCCACTCATTCTTCGATACGTCTTTTCCTATATATATTAAAAATATATAAACTTTACAGAAACACACAGTCACTGGATGATGTCATTTGAGATGTCATCAGTGATGTCATCAGTGATGTCACTGACCATGTCATGAGTGATGTAATATGTGACGTCATCAGCAGTGCATTGCGGGGGCGTGAGTTATAGTTAGCTGGATTAACTATAACGGGGAATTTCACGGGTTTTGTACGAGTGCAATGTTCAACTAACTATAACTGTCCCTAAAACCTATGGTTTTTTCAGTGAATATATATATATATATATTCACTGAAAAAACCATAGGTTTCAGGGACGTTATAGTTACAAATTAGCATTTAAAAACCTTAGAAATTCACTGAAAAAACCATAGGTTTTAAGGACAGTTATAGTTAGTTGGACATTGCACTCAGTACAAAACCCGTGAAATTCCCCGTTATAGTTAGTCCAGCTAACTATAACTCGCGCCCGCAATGCACTGCTGATGACGTCACATATTACATCACTCATGACATGGTCAGTGACATCACTGATGACATCACTGATGACATCTCAAATGACATCACTGATGACATCACTGATGACATCATCCAGTGACTGTGTGTTTCTGTAAAGTTTAAATATTTTTAATATATATAGGAAAAGACGTATTGAAGAATGAGTGGGTGTGTAAGTGTCTGTATGGATGATTTAGTAGGTGCGTGACTGACTCTATAAGTGAGTGATTTAACGTATCTTACTGAATGCATGGGTTAGTGACTAAACTGGGTGAATGTCTGTATCCGTCTGTCTGTTGCTGTGTAAGTGGCTGCATGTGTTTGTGAATAGCTACATGAGTGTCTATATGAGTTATTGAATGCTTGTCTGAGTATCTGTATGGGTGCCTGAGTGTTTGTGTGGAGGGTGTGTGCAACTCTGTGCATAGATGTGTGAGTGGGTGATTCACTGGGTGGATGGTTTCAAGAGTGCAACTGTGATAGACTGTATGGGTGGGTAAGTATGTGTAAGAGTGTGTTAGTGAGTGAATGTATGTCCCAGTGGTACATGTGTGAGTAACTACATATGTGAAAGGCAGTATATATGTGTGTTGGAGTATATAAATAGCTATAAGCGAGAGTGAGTGATTGTGATAGTGGCTGTATGGATGAGTGTGTGCTTGTATCAGTGATTGTATAAGAGCGTAAGATTGTGCTACTATTTGTATGAGTAAGTGAGCTGGTGTGTGTATAACTGTATAGGTGAGTAAATGGTAGTGTGTTTAATTATTTGCATGACTGACTAGGTGTGTGAGTACCTCTATGGATGAGTGGCGGTGTTTGAGTGTCTATATAGGAGTATGAGTGCATATGATAGTCCTGTACTGAGTGACCGTAAGTATGAGTGACTGTACGGGTTAGTGAGTGGATGTGTGCGTAGACCTAAGAATCAGTGAGTGGGTATGTAGTTATTGGTGTTGGAGTGTCTATGGTTTTGCGAATGGCAGTCTGTAATTTAGAGTGGGTGTATCAAAGGTTATATTAGGGTGTGAGGAGGTGCATCAGATTATCACGTGGATGATGTCATCAGTGATGTCATTTGAGATGTCATCAGTGATGTCATCAGTGATGTCACTGACCATGTCATGAGTGATGTAATATGTGACGTCATCAGCAGTGCATTGCGGGGCGCGAGTTATAGTTAGCTGGACTAACTATAACGGGGAATTTCACGGGTTTTGTACGAGTGCAATGTCCAACTAACTATAACTGTCCCTAAAACCTATGGTTTTTTCAGTGAATTTCTAAGGTTTTTAAATGCTAATTTGTAACTATAACGTCCCTGAAACCTATGGTTTTTTCAGTGAATTTCAAAGGTTTTTAAATGCTAATTTGTAACTATAACATGTCTGAAACCTACAGTTTTTTCAGTGAATTTCAAAGGTTTTGTAAATGACAATTTTTAAATGTATTAATTGTTATATACATTTTTTCATACTGATTTCCAAATTTTTTAGAAACTATTTTTTTTACATATTTTATTTTTTAAATTACATTGTAATTACATTATACATTACATTACAAAAATACTTTCTCAGAATGAATTACTTTAGTTTAATTACTTTGCACATAGGCAATAGACTTTTAAGTACAGTAGTTACAGTTGTTGCAATGGGCAACACATTTTCAAACACAATGCAACATTCAGCTCAATGTGAATTTCTAGTTAAATGCAATTAGTTACTTTATGGATTACTTTTCTAACCACATTACTGGATCCTAGATTCAGTCCTGGGACATCTCCTGTAAACAGTTGAGTAAAAGCGTTTTGGTTACAGTCGTGATTTTTAAGGAATATTATTGTACTTTAAAAGTTCACACTTAGAAACTTTTTCTCATAGAATCACCAATGTTATCCTATGGAAGGAAATTCACTTAGAAGTTAAAAACTGTTATCGTTACTTTTTCTTACTCAGTGTTGGATCCTGGATCCAGCACTGGTGCATCTCCTGTAAACAGTTGAAAGAATGCGTTTAAGTCATACAGGCGATTTTTTAGGAATATTTGTAGTTTGTGAAAATCAACACTTTGAAACTTTTCTGCTGAAAACCAGACAATGATATCCTATGGAAGGAAATTCAAGTTACTGGTAAGTACGGTTAAAATTACTTTTCAGGACCAGTACTGGGCTGAAAGATGCAGCACTGAGGTCTCTCCTGATAACAGGTGAGTAAATCGGAATTCGGATTTCGGCTGATTTTAGAGGAATATTTTAAAGTTCCAAAACTCCACACTTAGAAGAATTTCCAAGTGAAACCAGTCAATGTTAGCCTATGGAAGGAAATTCAAGTTACTGGTAAGTACGGTTAAAATTACTTTTCAGGACCAGTACTGGGCTGAAAGATGCATCACTGAGGTCTCTCCTGATAACAGGTGAGTAAATCAGAATTCGGATTTCGGCTGATTTTAGAGGAATATTTGTATGTTTCAAAAATCAACACTTAGAAACTTTTTCAGCAAAAAGCAGGCAATGATATCCTATGGAAGGAAATTCAAGTTACTGGTAAGTACGGTTAAAATTACTTTTGAGGATCAGTACTGGGCTGAAAGATGCAGCACTGAGGTCTCTCCTGATAACAGGTGAGTAAATCGGAATTCGTATTTCGGCTGATTTTAGAGGAATATTTTAAAGTTCCAAAACTCCACACTTAGAAGAATTTCCAAGTGAAACCAGTCAATGTTAGCCTATGAAGGAAATTCAAGTTACCGGTAAGTACGGTTAAAATTACTTTTCAGGACCAGTACTGGGCTGAAAGATGCAGCACTGAGGTCTCTCCTGATAACAGGTGAGTAAATCAGAATTCGTATTTCGGCTGATTTTAGAGGAATATTTGCACAATGGTGAAGGGAGGGGCGGGGCCTGAGGTGACATCTGTGCAAACGCACCCCGTGGCGCGTTTTAAGTTGGGGGATTAAGTCCCCTTGAATCATGAGGGTCCCTACGGGCCAACTAGCCCACCAGGAACCTCCAGTATGCGCCAGGGGCTGCGTTGCAGAGACATGTACAGAGGCCACACCCCTTTTACACCTCTCTGCAACGCAGCTCTGTGGCGCTTTCTGGACGTACCTGTTGGGCTAGTTGGCCCCCAGGGACCCTCAGGATTGAAGAGGATTTAATTCCCCATCTTAAAACGCGCCACGGGGCCTGTTTGCACACATGTCACCTGAAGCCCCGCCCCTCCCCTCACCACTGTGCAAACGCGCCCCGTGGCGCGTTTTAAGTCGGGGGATTAACTCCCCTTGAATCCTGAGGGTCCCTGGGGTGCATCTAGCCCACCATATACCTCCAAAAGCGCCAAAGAGCTGCGTTGCAGAGAGGTGTAAAAAGGGGCGTGGCCTCTGTACACCTCTCTGCAAGGCAGCCCCTGGCGCATACTGGAGGTTCCTGGTGGGCTAGTTGGCCCCAGGGACCCCCAGTATTCAAGGGGAATTGTTCCCCTCTGCAAACGCGCCAGGGGCGCGTTTGCAGAGTGGTGAAGGAAGGGGCGGGGCCTACGGGCCCGATCGTTTTTTGTGTTTTTTTCCTGAAGGGGGCTGTGTGGCCCCCTTCCTTTTCCTATTTTTAGGCCCTGGGGACCCCATCCCCCAGGGCCTTACCCCTTTTTTTTTATTAAAATAAAAAAAAACGGGAAGGGGGCCGCGTGGCCCCCCTTCCCTGGGCCTGTATTGGCCCCGGGGACCCCATCCCCCGGGGCATGGCCTCTTTTTTTTTATTTGGAGGGGGGCTGCGTGGCCCCCCTCCTCAGGCCATTTAAGGCCCCGGGGACCCCATCCCCGGGGCCGGCCTTGCACTTTAAAAAAAAAAAATTTACTTTGGGGAGGGGGGCTGCGTGGCCCCCCTCCCGGGCCACTTATGGCCCCGGGGACCCCATGCCCCGGGGCCTGGACTCTCGTTGGGGACTGTGGGGGGGTCCCCAAACCCCCCACAGTCCCGCCGGCTCCCCGTGTCCTACGGGAGCCGGCATTGCTTTACACATGGGGAGCAGCTAACATGCTGCTCCCCATGTGGAAAGCAATCGGCTTTGGATATTGGAAGAGAGAGCAGGTTTCCTGCTCTCTCTTCCAATATCCAAAGCAGTTTGCAATGACAGGAGGGGAGCCACGAGGATCCCGTCCTGTCATTGCAAACAGCAGTGTCCCGGGGGTAGGCACCCCGGGACACTGCAGGAGCCGGCCCTGGGGGGTGGCGGTCCCCAGGGCCATCAAGGGCTCCAGGAGGGGGCCGCGCGGCCCCCTCCCTACATTTTGAAAGCCCCGGGGAGGTGGTGGTCCTCGGGGCTTGGGGGTCCAAAACGGACCCCCATTTTAATTTTTCTTAGTGCCCCGGGAGGTGGTGGTCCTCGGGGTGTGTGGGGGCTGGAGCCCCCACACAGGTTTTTAATTTAAAAAAGAAGCCCCGGGGAGGTGGTGGTGGCTCAGAGCCCTCCCGCACCATTATACATAAGGCCCCGGGGGTGGTGGTCCCCGGGCTTGGGGGCCCTTAGAGGACCCCCACACATAAAATTAACCCCCCAGCATGCCCTCGGGACTTGGCCCACCCGGGGCCAGTTAACATCAAAGCGCGGGAGACCGCGCTTCGATTTTTTTTTTTCGGCAGGATTCGCGCACCCTGAGCGCATCCTGCCGATTTTTTTTTAAATTTTTTTTTTTTTTTTTTGCCCAGGGGGTCCTTGTGGGACCCCTGAGCAGACCTAGGGGTCAGGGTGTTTCTACCCTGCCCCCTTTGTGCGCTTTGCGCACTTGTTTCTGTCCCTCGGTTCTACCGAGGGACAAAATGGCTGCCAACACTTCCTGGTTTGGAGTGTTGACAGCCAATTAACATAAAGCTCGTGCTCGGGAGGATCCGCGGCCCTAGATATCACTATCTTTTTTACTTTTCATTTTCTCAGCAACTACTGAACGGATTTACACCATTTAACAAAAAGGGTTCTTTCTGAACCAAGAACTACCTCTTTGCCAAATTTGGTGTAATTCCGTTCAGCAGTTCGAGCTGTAGCCGTGTCTAAAGTTTCCTATGGAAAAATGCATGGGAAAACGCGTTTTGGGACCCCCTTTTTCTCGGCCCCGCTTGACGAATCCCCCGAGACTTTCAGGGTAGGAGCGGACCGGAGCGGGCCACAAAGTTTGAAAATTTTGCGAAGATACGTCAACCGGCAAGAGAGTTATTTCAAATAGAATGTCACGGATTTCCTATGGATAATAGGTTGTAACTATAACTATCTACTGGCGACCGCCAGTAGATAATATATATATATATATATATTACCTACTGGTGGTTGCCAGCGGGTAGTTTTAGTTAGGACCTAGTTTCCATAGGGAGCATGTTTTTTCATTTGCCAGTAACTTTGGTGCTGTTTGATGAATCCTAATGAAATTTTCAAAACTAATACGACGCTCACTTCAGCTGTGGTCTTGAAAGTTTTGTGGGTGATCCGTCAAGTGGGGCTGAGAAAAAGGGTGGGTCCCAAAATACATTTTCCCAATGTTAATTCCCATAGGACCTTTAGACACAGCTACAATCTGAACTGCTGAATGGAATTACACCAAATTTGGCAGGTGTTGGCCCAGGGAAGTGCCTTTTTGTTATATGGTGTGAATCTGTTCAGCAGGTTTGGAGATATTAGCTGAAATCCAAAATTGTATACCTAGGGATGAGGTGGAACCGTGACCCCTCCAAGTTGCGTGCTGAGATCGGATTGGCTGCCAAACCAGGAAGTATTGGCAGCCATCTTTGGATGCGGCTTGAGCCGAGTCCCAGAAAAAAACATTTTAAAAAAAGAAAAGGGGGCAGGGTAGAAATACCCTGACCCCTAGGCCTCTTGGGGGGGTGCCACATAGAAACCCGCAGGGCTCCAAAAACATTTTGTTTTACATTTTTGACCAGGTACCGGAGGCATTTTTTAAATAAAGGAGGGGGCACAAGGGCCCCCCTCCTGGGGCTTATTATGCCCCGGGGACCACCACCTCCCCGATAAATGAGGGGGGCACTTGGATCTCCCAGGGCCTCTGGGACCACCACCTCCATGGGGTCATAGTACAAAAACGAATCAGGGGGCATTAAGGTCCCCCCATATGCCACCGGGACCACCACCACCCCAGGGCTTAAGCATTCTATGGGGGGCTCTAAGACCCCCCCGGCCCTGGGCACCATCACCTCCCCAAGGCCAAAAACAAGTGGGGGCCAGCACCTCCCCGGGTCCAAGTTCTTAATTTTTTTAAATAGGAGGGGGTCAGGCATTCCCCCTCCCAGGCCGTTCTCAGCCCCGGGGACCACCACCTCCCCGGGGCACCACTCGGCAGAGGTACCACCTCTCCACCACTTGGCATTTGCAGAGTGGTGGAGAAAGGAGGCATGCCCTGTGTCCACCTCTCAGCAATCCCACTGTGTGGGGCTTACTGGAGGTAAGAGGTAGGCTAGGTGGCCCCTAAGGACCCCCAGCAGTGAAGGGGACTTCAATCCCCATCGAAGAGCGCACCAGGGAGTGCGTTTGCAGAGTGGTGGGCAAAGGGGGTGTGGCCTGTTATGAGAACTTAGCAGTCCTGCTGTGTGGTACTTACTGGAGGTAATAGGAGGGTTAGTTGGCCCCCAAGGATGTCCTTGGGGGCCAAGTACCCCTCTTGTTACCTCCAGTAAGTCCCACACAGTAGGATTGCTAAGACGTCTTCGGAGGCCATGCCCCCTTTCTCCACCACTCTGCAAACGTGCCTCCTGGCAGACTACAGGATGGGGGATGAAGTCCATTTTACTCCTTGAGGGACTTTGGGGGCCAAGAAGCCCTCCTGGTACCTCCTGTAAGTCCTACGCAGCGGAATTCCTGAGCGCTGGTCGGAGGCCCAGCACCCTTTCTCTACCACTCTGCAAACGCGACTACTAGTTAAAGAAGCATGTTTCTGCACCTCTGCCTTAGAGGTAGTTTTAATCCCCCTGCCCTATTATGTACTAGGGTCTTACAGGGGAGGTCATGCCAATCACAGGGGTACCCCAACCCATAGTGTACCCTAGTGTATGTAGGTGTTTTCACTGTATTGTAAGTGTCTTTTAGCATAGCACTGGCTCTAGGCCTGGTTAGTCAGAGTCAGTTACCACCAGTACCCGTCAGCAAAAAGTTGGGGGCACAGGATGACTTTGCAACAAGGCCTCTTTCTGCACCTCTGTTGGTTCTTTCTGCATATCTCTTGCTTCTTTCTGCACCTTTCTTTCTCTTTCTGCACATGTCCTACCTCTGTAGGCATAGTTAGAAATTAGCATTTAAAAAACCTTAGAAATTCACTGAAAAAACCATAGGTTTCAGAGACGTTATAGTTAGAAATTAGCATTTAAAAACCTTATAAATTCACGGAAAAAACCGCAGGTTTCAGGGACGTTATAGTTAGAAATCAGCATTTAAATAACCTTAGAAATTCACTGAAAAACCACAGGTTTCAGGGACGTTATAGTTAGAAATTAGCATTTAAAAAACCTTTGAAATTCACTGAAAAAACCATAGTTGGACATTTCACTCGTACAAAACCAGTGAAATTCGGCCGTTATAGTTAGTTCAGCTAACTATAACTCGCGCTCCCGCAATGCACTGCTGATGACGTCACATATTACATCATTCATGACATGGTCAGTGACATCACTGATGACATCACTGATGACATCTCAAATGACATCACTGATGACATCATCCACGTGATAATCTGATGCAACTCCTCACACCCTAATATAACCTTTGATACACCCACTCTAAAATACAGACTACCATTTTCGAAACCATAGACACACCAATACCAGTTACTACATACCCACTCACTGATTCCTAGGTCTACACACACATCCGCTTATTCACCCATACAGCCACTCATACATGCAGTCACTCACTAATACAGCACTATCATATGCACTCATATACCTATACAGACACTCACACACCGCCATTCACCCGTAGAGTTACTCACACACCTAGTAAGTCATGCAAAGAATCAATCACACTCCCATTTACTCACGTATACATTTATACACACACCACCTCACTTATTCATACAGATACTAACACATATTTACTCTCTTATACAATCACTGATACAAACACACACTCATCCATACAGTCACTCTCACAATCAGACACTCTCACATATAGTCATTTATATACTCCAACACTCACATATACTGCCTTTTACATATGTAGTTACTCACACATGTACCACTGAGACATCCATTCACTCACCAACACACCCATACCCACACTCACCCACCCATACAGTCCATCACAGATGCACCCTTGAACCCATACATCCAGTGAATCACCCACTCACACATCTATGCAGAGTCACACACCCCCCACCCACCCACACAGACACTGAGGCACCCATACAGATACTCAGACAACCAATCAATAACCCATATAGACACTCATTTAGCTACTCGCCAACCCATGCAACTGCTTACACACAAACTGACAGACTGATACAGACATTTACACAGTTTAGTCACTAACCCATGCATTCACTAAGACACGTTTAATCACTCACTTATACAGACAGTCAAGCACCTACTAAATCATCCATTCAAACACTTATACACCCACTCATTCTTCAATACACCTTGGTATATATATATATATATAAAACATATTTAAACTTTACAGAAACACACAGTCACTGGATGATGTCATCAGTGATGTCATTTGAGATGTCATCAGTGATGTCATCAGTGATGTCACTGACCATGTCATGAATGATGTAATATGTGACGTCATCAGCAGTGCATTGCGGGTGCCCGAGTTATAGTTAGCTGAACTAACTATAACGGCTGAATTTCATTGGTTTTGTACGAGTGAAACGTCAATAACTATGTTTTTTTCAGTGAATTTCAAAGGTTTTTTAAATGCTAATTTCTAACTATAACGTCCCTGAAACCTGTGATTTTTTCAGTGAATATATATATATATATATTCTATACTCTGAGTGTGACCTGTAATTAATTTTAATATAAATAGAACATGGCGGTGCTTTTCGCTGAAATAAATAGATCCTAGTGATTCTCAGTTGCTGACCTCATATAGTGTATGACCTGTAGCCAAGGCACTGTATATATTCAGTGCAAAGTGAACAACGGTTCAATTCTAACTTGATTTTTTTTTCTTGCAGATTTTCTTAATCTAAGTTACTTCTTTTTCTGTACATGTTCAAGAATTCTCACTTGCCACATTAATTTTTAGATCTGGCTATAGACAGTTTTAGCTGTCTACCAGAACGTATGCCATTAATACACAAAGACAGAGGCACGAGTCCAGCCCCCTCAGCTATTGCTTGTTTTAAGTGTCATTCACATTTGTGACCTACCAATATTATAGCTCCTGGACTTCGTTACTTCCATTCATTTTCTACAGAAGGTTTCCTCTTCACTGCAATTTTATTGGTACAGCAGTTTTATGAGTTTTCCTAGGGAGGAGGCACTGATTTTCCTTTGTGATATGCAACAAAATGACATAATTAAGAATGGTCAACTCCATCCTCCCAGCTAGAGCCATATCATCGAGGCCTGGGTCGCCAAATGCGGAGGGTATCTAAGGGAGCAGCTGCCATGCTAATATGTCTGCATGGAGCTGATTATGTGGAGGGAGACTCATTAACAGTCACTTGACCTGTGGCAGTGGTTTGACCTCAGAGGACAGAACAGAGAAAGAATGATATGACATGGTGGGGGATATTCTCAAGAACGCGCAATAATCATCGCCAAAATAGGTTAACGCAAGTTTTCATATCGCCGTCTATCGCGGGAAAATAACTCAGTGTTAACGTGGCATTCTCCACACTGCGGTAACATGCGATAGTACCCCGATAACGTGGCAAATGTCTCGATAACATTACCGGGACGGCAATAAAAATCTCAACCTGAACGTGAAAAAAGTTGCGATGTGCCCAACCGCAATAAAAAATCCAGCGATAAGCAGCGCCAGGCCTGCAAGTCCCACAAGTCAGGCTGCAAATAGCACAATAAAAGCGGCAACACAAAACACAAACAAAACACAAACAACTGCGAAGCACCATGGAGGTAGCCGGAGCAAGCACAGAGGACAACCAGAACCCCACAAGCCCCCCGGAGGACCAGCCTGGGACCTCAGGGTCAGGGAAGGGCAAGGAGAAGAAGAAGAGGAAGACGCGGTTCAGTCCGCAGGAAAACAGGATCCTGATCACGGAGGTGATAGAACACCATCAACAACTGTTCGTCACCTCCACTATGTCATTGGCAACAAAAAATGGAATATGGCAGTCCATCGTGGACAAGGCGAATGCAGTCGGAGTGCTGAGGAGGACAATGGACGAGGTCAAGAGGCGCTGGAATGATGTTAAGCGCAAGACCAAGCCGAAACTCGCAGACAACCAGAAGGCAGCAATGCAGACTGGAGGTGGGAGTCCAGCGCCACAGGAGGAGCTGGATGAGATGGAGGAAATGGTGACCACAGTCATCAGTGGGGAGACGGTGGCAGGAGTTGGGGGACCGGACACTGCTCAACATGACCCGACACAAGAGTAACAGGGTGAGTAACCACCAGGGACTGGGGGGACGGGGGGAGATGGGCACAATGGCACACATGCACAATTAAGTAGAGCACATCTGCGGACAAACCATGGCCAAGAGTCACAACTCCAACCAAGAGCCCAATTTACCCAAGTCTGCAACATCACAGCACTGCATAAGCACAGAAGTGAAAGGCACACTGCCTGAAAGCGATAAGGGCCAGCCAAATCAGAGCTGAAGGGGCAACTCACCTACAATACAGCACACCCACATAAGATCCAGAGCACCGCAACATTTACAACAATGTTGAACAAACAGCAACACCAGCACAACAGAACAGAGGACACAACTGCTGCCGCTTGTGTGTGGAAAATGGCCATTCGCATGTGGCATAGCAGGAAACTGTCAGATGATAATGTACTAATACAACCCCACATCCCTGATGGTGTAGAAATGCATGTATGGCCGTGACCCAGATAGGCAGTGAGACACACATTGTCATACAAATCAACACATCCCAGTTGAATACAAGTGAAGGTGCGTAGACTTTATTAGCATATGCGTGTCAGTACGGCCAAGATAAGTGCCACAACATGCAGACCAATGCAGCAGTATGTCAGAACGTGGAACGTTGCCAAGCGCCGCTGTCCACTCCGGGGGAGTGCCGCACCATTCACAGGTGTGTGTTTACCCACGTTGTTGTCTGCTCATGTATTCGGAGTCCAGGCGAATGCAGCCATGTCCACTGTTGTTGTGGGAGATGTGACCAGAACCCCAAGTTCCAACAAGGTGTCGGGACATGTGCAATGTGTTCCAAACTGTTGTGTCTGCAGGTACATAGTTACACGTCCATGAAAGCTAGTGCAGCTTCGTAGGCAATCATTTCCAACATGAGGTCGTTGTCGACTTCATCGAACAGGGCGGCGAGGCTAACCATTAGCAGGTCTGGACAGATGTGCTGCATCCACCCCCTTTCACCAATTAGCACTACAGCCCAATAGGGGAGCGGCTCAATTTGGTCACTGCACACGAGGAGTTCTGCAATCTCCCAGATCCAGCTGCCAGCATGTATGCCAAGTATCCAGGCATCCCATAGACGGGTGTCACCATGACACTCATGGTCGTGGGCCAACAGGGGGCGCACACACATGTCAAAATCCAGTTCGGCTACCGTCCTGTTGGATAGGCAGACATCCATGGACCACTCGAATATGCACGAGCGACAATGCAACACAGGCTGCACGCAGGTGACGTTGGCAAGGCGGAAGCTTAGCCGGTAACTGATCCGCAGCACTACCAATGGCAGTGCCCCCAGTAAATGCAGCATACGTGCACGGTACAGTTCCACGTGACAGGGGTTGTGCATGTGTCCGGGATGATCTGCCATTGCGTTAGTGGCTCTGGTTGAAGCGGCACTGTTCTAACCTGCGCCAGTTCTGTGGATGAAATGCCACGGCTCGGATCAATGAGTTGTTGAAGTGTGCAACGGTTGTACGCCTGGGATGGTGTGGGAGTAAGTGTGAAGGCCATTCCATGCAAAATAACTCCGAGCAAGGACTTCTGTGTGTGGGGTGTGTATACGTTGGTCTGTCGTTGGGCTGTGCGTAGTGTGGGAGTCGTCCTCAACTGCTATCGTATCTGTCAGGGGGTGCCGGGCACATGCAATTCCGAGGTCGTATGTGTAGATGTGCTTCCGCCTGATAGTTCAGACAAAAGAGCTTTCATCCCTAATGTCAGTTTGTCATCTGCTTGCATTCATGAAGTGTGATGTGGCTTGTTGGGTGTGGGGTGGGATGTGTGCGACTTTGGGATTCATGTTTGACATGACTTGCATGTGGCAAATGAGCGGCATCACTGTGTGTTACGTTGCCTCACAGCTGCTCCTTCCTCCCCCCGAGCCTATTTACTTTTGTGCACTCCACGGTTGCATCACTTGCACTCCAACGGCACACCATTGTCATGCCTGTCTGCGCATGTCCACAAGCCTGACAACGACACTGTGATGTTGGTTGTTAAAGGTGGGCGGCCACGTGAGTGTAGGCCTATAGTAAGGATAGTGCGGACACAGATGTAGAGTTCATGCCTGGCTGAACTCGCGCTGCGACTGAGGCTAGGCATTTGGCTCATGCTGCGGCAATGCAGATACACACAACACTTGGCATGTATGAGCCAAGACCCCGAGCGGTCTTGCGCTCCTTCATTTCTCCGTTCGTGCGAGACCGCCCTCCAGGTGCATGCTACATTGCAACATTGTCAATTGCGGGCCAGGTGACGCCGAAACTACAACAGAGACACACGCATTGGTGACTTCCTTGTCCAGGCTAGAACTGAACCACGCCCTGAGCCCCGGGGTAATTCTACACACCCCTGCGCTGGACTGACGTACGCCGGCCCAGCCCACTCCGCTTACGCTTACAGGGGGGACGACAAAGCTGCATGTCCATGGTCTTACCCACTGCCTGAGGTGACATGCTTGTGTCTGCTGTCCACAGCACAATGTGATGTGGTAGGGCCAGGGGCCATCACGCATACATAATGACCACACGGACACACTTAGATAGATAGTGGAAGTGGCTACGGGCACGTGCGCCCGGCCCCTTTTTATTACCAGGGTCACATGTCCAGTGACGCCTGTGCTGGATGGGTGTGGGGTGAGTGTAAGCCAGCCCTCAGGGAGTGGTTTGTGCTGGCAACAACTAGAACAGTGATCATCGGATCACACACACAGAGTCACTCATGAAGGGTCCATGACTTGCAGTGCACTGAGGTAGGGGCACCAGAACTGGACTCACACACATATGGTTACATCATAAAGGGATATATATTAACAACAAGAGAGAGAGGGATATTCACTCTTATTCCCCTGACGAGTAAACTAGGTAACAACAGAAGAGTGAATAAAGAATAAGAAAAAAAAAACTGTGGAACAGCACGAGGAAAAAACCTCTTTATTTAAAAGAACCCTCACTCACCAACCTAGTTGGTGACATGCTTCATCATTGGGTTCCCACCAGAGAGGCCGAGTGCCCCCCTGGTGTGCTACGACGCCTGAATTACAGCGGAGCGGGTTTTTTTCATGAGACAGTGTCAGTGCAAGAGTGGTGCAAGTTAAAAGATGGCTGGTTTTATCCAAAAGTGACTTTAATGGTGGAAAACCAGAAATCGTAAAAAACAGGTGAGACTGTGAAGTAGTGACTTCAAGGCATGGGTCCGGGAGGGGGGTTAGAGATGCCTGTAGGATTTCCAATGTGGCACTCTCCCGCTACAGACCTGTCTGTGATTGTCCTCGGACCCGAATGTTCACAGTCCTGTGGCTTTTGGAAATCCCAGAAGGCCGCGTAGGTAAAACCGTGAGTTTTACCTTTCATACGTCTCCACAGGTCAGGATACGCCTTAGCGTGCGTATACCGCCGTGGAGCTCTGGTCCTGAAGAATGCTTAGCATAATCGCACTTTAAAGCAGAAACATGTCGACCATCATTCACTTCTTTTATTAAATCGGACGAGCCTGGTCAAGCTAACCAGCCAGCTTACGTCCGTCTCACCTATTTTTTACGATTTCTGGTTTTCCACCATTAAAGTCACTTTTGGATAAAACCAGCCATCTTTTAACTTGCACCACTCTTGCACTGACACTGTCTCACGAAAAAAACATGCTCCGCTGTAATTCAGGCGTCGTAGCACACCAGGGGGGCACTCGGCCTCTCTGGTGGGAACCCAATGATGAAGCATGTCACCAACTAGGTTGGTGAGTGAGGGTTCTTTTAAATAAAGAGGTTTTTTCCTCGTGCTGTTCCACAGTTTTTCTTTTTCTTATTCTTTATTCACTCTTCTGTTGTTACCTAGTTTACATCATAAAGGGTCCATGACTTGCAGTGCACTGAGGTAGGGGCACCAGAACTGGACTCACACACATATGATTACATCATAAAGGGTCCATGACTTGAGCTACACTGAGTTTGTGGCACCGGAAGCGCTCAGCGGGTGTGCGGCCTGCGCTGATGGGTAGTCCGGGCGGGCCGCCCTGGAAGCAATGTTTGTTGCCTACTGGACTGCGCCATGAATAAATGAAGACTCAATTTGAATTGTGAGCCCTGCTGACCACAGTGTAGGCCGGAGGGAGCAGTCAGAAAGGGCCCACAGCCACGTGACGATGACTTGTGGTGCACTGAGTTAGTAGCACCTGGAGCGCTTGGCGGGTGCGCGGCCTGTGCTGATGCGTCGTCCGGGTGGGCCGCCTTGGAAGCAATGTCTGTTGCCTACTGGACTCTGCCATAAATGCATCAAGACTGAATTTGAATTGTGAGCCCTCCTGACCGCAGTGTAGGCTGGAGGCAGCGGTCAGAAGGGGCCCACGGCCACGTGGCGTCGACTTGTGTTGCACAGGGTCAGTGGCACCTGGAGCGCTCAGCAGGTGCACAGCCAACGATGATGCGTCGTCCGGGCGGGCCGCACTGGGAGCAATCTTTTTTTGCCTACTGAATTCTGCCTCAATATTGCCACGTGGCGTCGACTTGTGTTGCACAGGGTCAGTGGCACCTGGAGCGCTCAGCAGGTGCACAGCCAACAATGATGCGTCGTCCGGGCTGGCCGCACTGGGAGCAATGTTGTTTTGCCTACTGAATTCTGCCTCAATATTGCCACGTGGCGTCGACTTGTGTTGCACAGGGTCAGTGGCACCTGGAGCGCTCAGCAGGTGCACAGCCAACGATGATGCGTCGTCCGGGCGGGCCGCACTGGGGGCAATGTCTGTTGACTAGTGGTTTCCTCCATTAACAGAAATGTGGCACGATTTGAATTGTGGGACCTGCTGACCGCAGTGTAGGACTAAGGCAGTATCCGGCCAACACATGACTCCGTGTTGCTGTGCCGCTGGATGCGCTGGGGGCCTGTGTCGCGGAGTCTGGAGGTCACGGCGGCAGACTCATGGCAGGGTGAGGTGCGCCGCCCTGGCAGATGCGTTGCCCATCACGGAAGAGAACCACGCCCAGAGCCCCGGCCTTTTTATCCGCACTCCTAAGCTGGAGTGGCGTACGCCGGCCCAGCCCACTGCGCTTACGCTTACAGGGGGGGACGGCACAGCTACATGTCCAAGGTCTTCCCCACTGCCTGAGGTAACATGTTTGCGTCCACTGTCCACAACACTACAAACCCCAGCAGTATATGTCCACATGGACATGTCTGTGCTCTGCATTCTGTGGTCTGTCCAGCACATCACCGCCACACTTGGCATTGTGTACGTTCTTCTTCATGGGTGAGTTGCCTCCTTCACACATACTTAGTTCCCACCTCTCCCCACATTCTGCACTTGTGTGGCTGAGGGGCCATGCCGTTTTCGGAAGGTCCGCTGTCTTGTCCTACGCTGCCTCGGTGGTAGTCCGGGGGGGAGGGGTTCGGAGGGGGGGGGTCCTGGGGGTGGTGGCAGTGGGTGTTGTGGCCCTCTTGGGTCTCCGAGCTGCATGTTCATTGGCTCTATGGCATCTGTGGGTCTTCAGATGTGGCTCTGGGCTTAGCTCCCTTTCATACTGCAGGTAGTCGTCCTGCTTAGCACCAGCAGAACTATTTCTAAAGACAGTGGTCCCCAGACAGAAAATAAGTTATAAATCAATAAATATAGACCCAATCAGTACTATATTGTAGACATCTGTCCAGCCGGACAGATATTTAATATGCAGTCAAATAATGTTTACAGACAATAAACATGGAACAGTTTAAGTGGGACACAAGCCTGCATCCAACTTAGCAAGAAAGACGTACAACATAAAGTAAGGGGTTCAGGCAAAGGAAATTGTTTGTTTCAAGCACATTTCTAATAGAACAAACAGAATATACATGAGACACCATTACATAGAAATTAGAACATTTTCAAAGGGTGGATATGGTGTACAAGGTGTCGACGGCGTTTCGATCCCTTAAAAGAATAATGGGATCATCCTCAGGACATTATAAATAACATGCCTGTTTTCATATGGCTTAAATTGCCAACGTGAAGAATGGAGCTGTGACCGGAAACACCCAGGCTGTGACGGACCCTAGATTACATACGCACTGGCCTGTATTACGGCTCAAGACCGCAAATGCGGCTTGCTTTTCATTGGAATTATGTCCACAATGGAACTCCCTTAACCGGAACCTTGACTCCGGTGCATACTCCCCAGGATTATAACTAAGACCACCATCCCTCAGATCCTATGCCGGTGGCCTTCCGTTCTTCTTGATTCTCAAGACCTTTTGTCACAGCTCCATTCTTCACGTTGGCAATTTAAGCCATATGAAAACAGGCATGTTATTTATAATGTCCTGAGGATGATCCCATTATTCTTTTAAGGGATCGAAACGCCGTCGACACCTTGTACACCATATACACCCTTTGAAAATGTTCTAATTTCTATGTAATGGTGTCTCATGTATATTCTGTTTGTTCTATTAGAAATGTGCTTGAAACAAACAATTTCCTTTGCCTGAACCCCTTACTTTATGTTGTACGTCTTTCTTGCTAAGTTGGATGCAGGCTTGTGTCCCACTTAAACTGTTCCATGTTTATTGTCTGTAAACATTATTTGACTGCATATTAAATATCTGTCCGGCTGGACAGATGTCTACAATATAGTACTGATTGGGTCTATATTTATTGATTTATAACTTATTTTCTGTCTGGGGACCACTGTCTTTAGAAATAGTTCAATTACCCAAAGGTCCCTGACCAATTGTATTTGGGTCTCCTTGTTTTTTCATAGCTAGCACCAGCAGAAGGCAGGTGTTAAATCCCTGCAGCTAACGCGCCTTATCGCCTGTTCTTGGTTCGCATCGCAGATCTGACTGGTCGTTGAGAATCGCGTGAAGTGGTGTTTCCGTGTGTTTTTGCATGGGAACGCCTACTCTGCATATCATTAGCGTTAGTTGTCGCACTCATCCGTGGCGATGTTTTTTGCGGTAGCTATCGCAGGGAAACTGGTGATGTCGGCAGTTTGCACCAGCTTGTGAATAGGGCGGAAAATCTATTGCCACTTTTGCGGCGCTAAAGTGCCGATAAATCGCCGATGAGTCCTTGAGAATATGCCCCGGTCTGTTCTGAAGGGAGACCACTTGATGAAAGCTTCTGGGCATGCCCACTCCGGAAGCTGCAGGAAGCCTATCACATCAAAAAGATGTCAGGAAGGCAATTAAAAATATGAGTAGGGTTGAGCACTCAGGAGAGGCAGCACACCTGTGTGCTACCAAAGTATTTCCCACAGCAACCATGACATTGTTGATTGAGGACGTAGTCCGTTCAAGTGGGAGCTGTCATTAGAACTCCCCTTCACTAGGAGCCATCCATCATGTACCTTGAGAGTACAGGTAGGTTGTTCTCAGTGTGGAAGTGTGAAATGCCATTGCTCATCAGTGTTGGAGCTATCAGGGGACTGTTTGTTCTTCTGCTGTTGGAATAGCACCTCACTACATGGGAGGAAGTGGCAATGCGGCAGAGAGAAATGGAGGGCCTGATGCATAACTCTACTGAGGCTCTACATAAATGTGGCTCTGAAAGAATCAGCGGGTACAAAATCCAAGATGGAGATATGGAAGAGACATTTGAGTTAAAATCATTGATTGCTGTAAGGGTGACTCATTGTGCGTTAGTGTACAAGTGTGTGTAAGAGATATGGGAAGTGTAAGCGTAGCGTGTCGCAGATTCCACTGATGTGACCCCTACATCAGGCAACTGATGTTCTCTACTCCCAGCATGTTATGTCCATCTTTGATGTGATGGAGCCACGTCTGGCATAATGATGATGAGTTTAGGCATAAAGATGGTATTTAGTGGCATCCATGGTGAAAAACAAATGCCTCTTTTTGCATGATCATCCCCATTTTTGTTTCCTGATGTTGCTGGTCTGTTTTTACTGTGTGCACTGGGACTCTGCTAACCAGGCCCCAGTGCGTGTGCTTTGATCCCCTAAAATGTGTTGATATTGGCTATACTCCTAATTGGCACATTTAACTTACCTATAAGACCTATGTATGGTGAATATAGCCTTTTACATCGCATGCGTTTACAACGCATACTATTACAATGCGGTTGTTACAACGACCGCGTTGTTACATCGCAGTACCATTACAACGCAAGTCGTTACAACGACTTGCTCTAGGGGGCGCGCTGGACTTAGTAATAGTATAATTTACTATTCCAACTCCAGTGTGTGCAACAGTAGGGAAGGTGTTGGAATAGTAAATTATACTTTTCCTTAGTTTAGAGCGTCTCCTAGAGCAAGTCGTTGTAACGACTTGTGTTGTAGTGGTACTGCGATGTAACAACGCGGTCGTTGTAAAGACCGCGTTGTAATCGCATGCGTTGTAACGCATGCGATGTGAAGGCTGTTTCCCATGTATGGTACAAAGGGTACCCAGGGCCTATAAGGTAAATGTCACTAGTAGACTCCAGCACACATTGTGCACCCACTAAAGCGGCAATGCAAAACAGGAGTGCAGGCCTGCAACCAGTAACCTGTCTGTGTAGGTTCAAACTGCAAAAATCAAACTCTCAAAATAACCAATTTTTAACAGGCCTAAACCTCCTTTTAGATATTAATAAGTCACCCCCTAAGTGATCCTTAATACCCAAGAAGGCATGGTGCATGGTATTAAAAAGTAGGGCCTGTAAACGTTTAATTTAAAACATGTCCTTACAGTGACAAGGCCCCAAAGGCTATTTTCACTGTAGCAGGTTGTCTGCTCCATAGAAAAGCATTGGGAGTTAATATGAAAATTAATAAAGTTACCACAGGAACCAGCTAAAATGTTCATTCTTGGGTTTTCAAAATATTTATTACAAATCCAATTCACTGGTAAATTCGGATTTGTGACAAATAGTTTACAAATTGTGCTTGTGAAAAGCCACCTTTAACCTGCCTAAAGCCTCTAGAAGCCCTTTTTCAAGAGCTTCCAACTGTCAGCCAGACGCTGAATAGCTCCTTGTTGAGGTGCAAAGTTGCTCCCAGAGCTGAAACAAAGGCCCTGGGTGTAGTGAGGTGCTTTGTGCCTCTGACAGGATGACCATCTGGGTAGTGCCAGGAGTTTTATTATCCTCAAAGGGTGTCTACCATGTCACTGTTAGGTGTGGCTCACACCTGGGCCTGTGTCCCTTTTGTCTTGCTAGTCAGACTCGCTTCAAACCCAATGGGAGGGGAAGCTGCTCAAGAACTGGTTTAGAGTGACCTGAGGGATTGCCCATTTCCATAGCCTCATGTCTGGGTGGGCAGAAGGAACTCTGCACAGGGGAACAAAGGTTCTGCCATATTGATTTTGGGTAAGGAAGTGCAGTGTGGGATTGCTTGCTGGCAGGCAAATAGGAACTGCTGCAAAAGTGGGTAGGGTTGCCCTGGGAACCTTTTCCCTATTGGTTTTAAGGAAGGGGCAGGAGTTACCTCCACCCACTAGCTAGTACCAGGCATAAATGTGACACTGAGTACTTTCTTCAGAACAATAATGGACCTGTGGAGGAAAGAAGAAGGATAGTATCTGCTGATGAGACCTGAGAGGAGAACCCCAAGGGCTGGAAAAGCTCTCACTTGTACACAGTACAAAGAGGTGAACTTCAAGGGTCAGTTGGATGACCTCCTGTTAAGCTATAGGGACACAAAAACTGTACAAAGTACACTTTCCTTCAAGAGCCCAGCTGACCAGTTTTAACTGGACCTGACCTCAGCCCTGCTGATGGCTTCTGTGGAGAGTCCTGATCCCCAAGTGCTCTTCCAGAGATTCTGGAACCCTATGCTGCTTTCAGAGTGCACTCCTTCTGCCTAACCCTTACAGCTGGGAACTTAGAAACTTTCTACAAAATTTTTGCCTGGAGAACCATCGAGGAACTCGGACCAACCTGCCAGCGGATCCATTGAGGGTGCATTGCCGGTGACTTCGCTGTAGGTCCTGCTATGTTATCTGCTCAACGTCAGAATCTGTTGCAACTGAGGCTGTGTCGACTCCATCCCACTGCTCCCGCATCGACGAGAACATCATTGATGCGAAAAACCTTAAGGGTGCAGTAACTTTAAATTCTCCCGCCGGAGTTGTTCCGGTCTAAATCAGTGGTTTAGCCGAGGCAACATCTTGATGCCAGATTCTGTCGAGGTTGAACCCCCTTCTCTCAGCGCCAGTGACTGACTGCTTGCTCAGATGGCTGTCGGCATCGAGGAGGTATCTTTTCCTCTGGGACAAACCTGGCCCTTGTATCCATCCCGTGCACCATCACGGTCGGCCTGAAATCTTACCCTTGCCCTACTCTAGCCATGGTTGGCACTCTGCGATTTTTGGCACTATTCAAATTTAAAACTTTAAAATTCATATCTCTGCTTCCCCTTATTTGATTATTGTCATATTAGCGTCATTTGGTTCATTAAAATATTCTCATAAATTGCAGTGGGGTTTTTATTTTGTTGTGTTTTCTTCTTTTTTTTTGTTTTGGTACATCTAAATGCTTTGCACATTTTCCTAAATTAAGGGTATCTGCAGTGTGCCATAGCTAGCCGGGGTTGAGCTCTAGTTTAAATTACTGAAACAATTACTGGACCTAACAAGAACAGTGACATTACTGGTGGACTATCGTCCACCCGAACTAATAATCCACTTTCTCACACATGGCATGATGGTGCCCAACTTTGCCATAATCCCGAGACTGGTGTAATGGTGTGAATTCTTTGCATATTATGGAATCCTTTGCCTTGGTTATAACGTCTGGCATAATGCTAGCTCTGGGATTTTAACTGTAATTATTGACATAATGGTGATAATTCTTGGCATAACGTGCACATCCTTGGCATGATGGCACCTACTTCTGTCTTAATACTGATGCTGGCATGGTCATACATTTAGCTTATTTTGGGCATGCACGAAGCTGGCATTGACATTTTTAGGATCCTGGTACATTCAATGAGAGGATCCATTGTTGGTTGGATGAGGCTCTAGTGATAGCAAACTCGTTGGCAGAGTTCATGTGTAGGATAGTCAGCTATAGACTGGTTACTTTGCTTCATTCCTGCTGAGTAACTTATTAAAAAGGATCATCTTTTCCTGACATACAACGCAGAATTTCTTAACTAGAATAAATGAATCTCTAGATTCTTTTGCAGACATGGAGGTACGTATTTTCTCGTGAAAGTTATCAGAAACAATAGTTTCCAAATGATAGCTCTGAGAATGCAATGTCGGGAAGCCAAGATTTTTAACTGGCCCAACTCCTGGTAATACGATTGTCTCCATTTCCGGGTCACATGATAAACCAGCTCAGAATGCTGACACCAGCCGGTGGCACTTGAATGCCCGATCAAAGTATCAGAGAGTTGAGAACCCTGCAGTGAATTATGGTCATTTTCTACAGAATGGCAAAAAAGCGGCTGTGCTCAATGTTTTTCAGTTTTTCGATTCCATGTGTGAGAAATGTATGCAGTAGGGCTAAGGAGCGTGTGAATATTTAACATGCTGCCTACAAACTCTGCACACTCTCCAAAAATATACAGCAGAACTGATTTTTTTTTTTTTAAACTAGAATTCAAATAAATACGATTGTGCCAAATTCACACCTGATTGTGGGGCTGGCTAGTTAAATGGGGACAGCTTGGAAGTATGTGCATATTAATGCATGGCTATGAGCATGCTCCCCGCTTCCAATAAAGATATAACAGTTTAAGTGTAGCAATGGGTATACCTTTCTTTTGCTCAACACTCCCTAAAAACATATGGGCAGATCTACAAGGAAGTGCCGCAGCGTGGCACCGCAAGCCCTTTGGCTGCGCCACGCTGCGGCACTTCCGAAGCACAGAGATGCGACATATTTACAAGAATATGTCGCATCTCTGTGCTTCCCCTTGCGCTGGCGCACAAACTGCAGCCATGCGCTGGCGCAGGCACCCTTGCACCATGGTGCAAGGATGCCTGCGTCGTGGGGAGATTGTTTTTGTGCAGGAAGGGGCACCTTACTGCACAAAAACAATCACTACAGGCATTTTCCTCTTTCAATGCGTGCTGTAGAATGCAGCATGCATTGAAAGAGGAAAAAACGAGGAGAAATGAAAACATTTCTCCTCGTTGCGCTTCGCTACGCCACCTCTAGGGTGGCGTAGCATTTAGACGCATTTCCAGATTTACGATTTCTCGTCAATCTGGAGATGTGTCTTGTTCCATGGGTGTTGCGTGGGAACACCCACAGCAACACCCATGGAACGCCCCTTCAACGCAGAGTGCTGCATGTGAAGGGGCCGTATTTACAAGGAGAGGAAAAGCCACGCAGGGTGGCTTTTCCTGTCCTTGTAAATATGGAGGAGCCCTCTGCGCCACCAGTACGTCACGAAAAGTGACGTACTGGTGGCGCAGGGGGCTTGTATATCTGCCCCATAGGGGCTTATTTACAAGCCCCTTGTGCCACTTTTGCGTCACTTTTCCCATGTTAAAAGTGACGCAAAAGTGGCACAAGGGGCTTGTAAATCTGCCCCATAGAGACCACTTGTTATCGCCCTCCACAGAAAGCAAAGATATGTTGACATCTGTATCTGTGAAAACTCAACTAACTGACCTAAACAATTAAAGCAAAACTCTCTTCTCAGGGCAGAGAGGGAGAGATCACAGTTTTAACATTTCTTTGCAGTATTGTAAAATGTACATAGCGCTTACTACCCTTACATGGGGTATTGAAGCGCTTGCCTATGTGAGCAGCATGCAACTATGTGTAGGATGTGCAGTTGGAAGGTATGTATGTATGTGGTATTTCTATAGTGAGGATCTAGCCAAAAGGCAGCGGAGCGCCATACAGGACCAAAGACAAGAGTAAAGTCAACTTGTCATAGGAGAGGCAGCTGGGTTGTGGACATTACCACACTTTCATGTAGTGTTCTTTAAAGAGGTGCGTCTTCAACTATTGCCTACATTGAAGCAGCTTTGGGCGGTCCTGATGGATACGGGGATGTTGTTCCAGATCCTAGGTGCGTAGATGGAAAGGTCCTTCTGCTTTGTTTTGTTCTGGTGTACCCTTCTTGCTCTGTAGCCTGATGGTGTCCTGGCTGTGGGTGCGCTGAGGTCCACCAGAGGTGGTGAGCTTGCCTGCCAGTTAAGCTGGGGTGCTGGCCCTACTTGTTACTAAGCCACATTTGTATAGTATCCCACGCACTGCCCTAGACATATACCTATTAATGTACCGATTGAGCACAGCTGCACCGGCTTCTTACACCAGTGTGAAAAGCGTACCACTAAGTTCAGCAGGCCAATGTTTGTTTCAAGCAGGTATGGCTCGTGGGTGGGGGGCGGACGTGGGGGGCGCGGGCTGCTTTAAAAAAAAGATATTTATATATAAATAAAACTTACCTTGCCGCCACCGGGTCCCGCGTCTTCTCTCCTGCTCGCCCTTGTCCGACTCCAGGTCGGAACAGGAAGCAGGCAGCCAGGCTCCCACCCCTAAGCCAATCACAACGCTGCAATGCAGCGTTGTGATTGGTCTGAGTGCCGTGACACGACGCTCAGCCAGGGGCTGGAGGGGTGGGCATGTTCTCCATGCAGGCTGTAAGGCAGCCTGCATGGAGAACAGGGAAGTGCACATGACTGTTTTGGGCGGTGCAAGAGGGCCGACCAAACAGTCATTGTGCACAGGAGTGTTCTACCACTCCTCCCCTGCAGCTCCGCCCCACCCCTCAAGCACAGCCGCAGCAGGAGGAAAAAATTTAAAGATAATAACATTCCATTATTATCATTTTATTTTTCCTTTCTTTGCTGCTCCTGGCAGTGGGGCAACTCTCCTCTGCCTTAGTGGAGGAGCCGCCACTGGTTTCAAGAGAGAGAACAGTTTACTGAGATGCTTTGGACATCTTTGTATTGGGAACAGTAGCTTTTAGGTATATTATTTACATTTCCAATTCGAAAAATCTAAATAAAATAAGCACGTTTATTCATTATTAATCTTTATTTAGGAAAACACTGGGACGGGTACTTTGCAACACACAGAAACAGAAACGCCGACAGGTTTGCACTGCACTGAATCAAAAAAATTCAAATATTAATGAGGCTTGAGCTCGAATTTGTGCGTTTTGAACAAAGTTTTCCACTCTCTCCTCTTACTTTTCCCCAAGCAAATCCCTCCAGATATTACCCGGATAAATTTTCTCTTGGAAAACTGATCGAAAATGGGGAAAAATTGAGTATTAACACACAGTCTAACCATGGCTTCATGTTATTCTTCATTCTAATCTTAAATCTCCTAAATAGAAAGCAAAAAAAAACAGCCAAGGTTAAAACTGTAACACACTGTAACGTTTTTTCCGTTTTCCGATTATGTTTTGATGTAATAAAGGAGGGACTTTGAATGGGTCTATTAGCACTGTGTTTCATCTGGATTACCTCCCTTAAAGATTTACACCACGAGAAAAACTTCAGCCTGAGACGAACCAAGATTTGAACCTTGCACTCTGATACAGCAGATGAATGAATCGTGCACCCTTGAACTTTTTGGTCCGCCTGAGGGCACTTGAACTTACATCCTGTATGTTGTCTTGCTATGGGTAACTTCCCTCTGTCACGAATATGCTCAGGGACATTTTAAGGATTTTGGGGGCCCTGGGCCAAATATATTTTGGGGGACCCCTGTTGGGAACAGCTTTGAATATATCAGGGGTCTCCAACCTTTTCTGTAATAAGAGCCACTTAAGGTCAATGAAAATTTTCCTGAGCTACTAATATTATTTGAGACGTAACAAATCACATCAGACACCACTACATTAGTGGCCATCTTACGCAAGTTTACCAGCAGCGATCACCTCAGTGCATCAGGCATGGTTTCTAGCAGTAATGTTAAAATGCTTTGTCAATGTGGAATGCCCCTACACTGGTAATACATAACAGCTATAGGTGCAATGCCCTGCCACCAAGTTAATAATCTTAGTAAAAAATCTCCCCAACAGTATTTGATTTTTCTCATTCAAATATTAGCTTAAAATGTATTTTGCAAATTCAACGATTTTTCCCCACACATCAGTTTATGAGTTCTGAAAACACACACATTTTCATCTCGAATACATGCTTTTCAATTTTGGTCCACATATATTGATTCAACCAAGCACACGCTTCCGATTTAGTTGACTAGGTTGCACACAGGAGAGCTACTTTCAGGTACCTAGAGAGCTACCAGTAGCTCACTTGCTACTCGTTGGAGAAGTCTGGTAATCCAGTTTCATCTCTTTCATGCCCTCTTTGGCCAGGTGCACAGGCACACTGGTCCAAATTATAAATGTGTTTACATCTAATATTCAGGGATAGTGTGTTTTTCAATATTGTAACATGGCAGCAGCTCTCTAATATTATTGCACATAATCTCTGTGACACCCTCCAATTTCTCATATGTGAGGTCCTATTTTGATCTAAAATAATTT
Source organism: Calotriton arnoldi (assembly GCA_963921515.1). Classification (NCBI taxonomy): domain Eukaryota; kingdom Metazoa; phylum Chordata; class Amphibia; order Caudata; family Salamandridae; genus Calotriton; species Calotriton arnoldi. The sequence goes on along the minus strand of CAWUFW010022130.1, from coordinate 75,208 downwards.
TTTTATGGCTGTTGTGTGAAACATAAACACAACATTTAACTGCAAAATGTCAGTAATAGACTCCCACATCACCCACATTAAAAATAAATTAAAGGAAAATGGTATTTAAAACAATCTGTTTAAGACCTATTCAAAGTCAAGAGGGCAAAACTCTCTGCAGAACCGAGTTGGCTCTGTCAGGGGCCCCCTGAAAGGCTTGGGACCTGGGTCAGAGCCCACTTTGTCCATACCTTAAAACGTCTCTGAATATGCCCATTCTTATTCCAGAGGAATATAATCAATTTGAACGGTGCTGGGGCCCAGTCTGCCAAGCTCGCAGTAATTAATTAGGAAGATTCATCCATGTGTAACCGGATAAGCTTCTGTCTGGGTAATTACAGGTGGTGGGCTTGGACTCCATATTTTCACATATTTCTTTCACTTCTGTCACTGTGAATTAATGTACAAGCTGCATTTAGCACTCAGGAAGTTTTATCGGATTTATTGCAGGGGAAATTGAAATTAGCTATGCATATCTAAACCAGCCACAGTGAAACAGAACCGACGGTACACACACGTACCCATGAAAATCAAGTGACTTCCCATAAACTTATATATATATATTTTTTTTGGGGGGGGATAGCTTGTATATAAAAAAAAACTGGAGCGCGTGCTGACTGACATTCCAATACCGTGGGGTAGCATGACTTTCATGGACCCTAATGGAAGGAAGGAAAATTGTTCTCCCCTCCTCCCCATTTCCAGGTTTGGCAGAAAAAATTAACGATAATTAGAGTGCCATGGCCCGCTCAGACGTCTGGGTTCTGGTGCCACTGCTCCTGCTGCACTATTGTATGCTGTGCTATCTATTTGGCTAGACGTAGCCCAGTGCAGCGTCCTTAGGAGACCGTTTTTTGCCGAACTTAACGAAGTTAGCACAAGCAAGACTTGAGTTCTCGTGTGTTAAGCAGAATGCAATGAAGGCCATATATGTTTTTTTTTTTTAACAGCATTGCATGATGCATGGCCTTGAGGAGACTTAAAAATCACTGGTGTGGACCGAGCTGCACACTGCACATTGTGCCCTGCTATATCCCTGGTTAGACTGTCAATCAAATGCCATTACTTCATTGAGCGATCAGCTGAACAATAATGATTTTGATGCACAGTAAAAAAACATGATTGACATCCTAAGATTTCATTTCACTGCAGCAGAAGGTGAACAGCCATAGATTAGCCTAAAGAAATAAAATTAATTAAGCTTGTTGTAATGGCTTTTAATTAACTGAACCATAAATGTAATTGAAATTGTATTCCATGGTACATGAATGTGTGAAGTGTCAAGTGAGATGGTCGATAGAAGGGCCATCCAAAGCTATTGTGGGGGGAGTTCTACAGAGCAGAACTGCCCACACCTGGACCAACAGTTGTTTACACACATCCAAAGAAATTCACTCGATAATACTGATTTTTAGTCACTAAAGCCTAAGAAAAAATATTGCAAGCTTTTGTGATAACATGTTGCCTCTTCATTCGCATTTATACAAAAAAGCAGTGCATTTATAATTTGCTGCAAACTCAGTAGCAGTCGAATAGACGCAGGGGGCGAGGAGTTCCAAGTGAACAGATGTTTTGTTAGGCCTTTTCCTCGTGTTGGCCTGAGCTGAGGAGTGAGGTCTGTATTTTGCCTCATGCCCCATTTATATAAAGCTACGCTTAAACAAGCATTTGCAATGCACTAGGTCACGCATTTGTTGGAGTTGGAGCTATTGGCATTGTAAATGGCAATGTTTTTTATTTATGGTTTTTTGTTTGCGGTGGAGTGCTGAAAACGTGTACATCTTGTTAAGCAATGGAAGTGTAAATTGGGGGTACTTACCCCTGCGTTGGGATTCTAAAGACAAAGAGGACCCCTCCTGAGCCCTTGAAGAGGCAAAGAGAATGCTGCCGGAGGCGTGGTTAAAATTCAGCCTGAGGCTCCATTGCAAGTGTATGTCACAGCATGCAGTGGTTGCCCATGTAAATTGGCTTGATGTGGGGGTCACAGGGTGAAGACGTGGCCCGGCCTCTCCTCCCTTGGCCACAACCTGAAGGGGGCTGGCATCTTCCAACCTTAAATAAATAGCAGAACAACGCTGGTCCACTGGTTTCTCCACCCCTCCCGACCTGTGTTTGCCTCTTGACAGTGTTAAAACCGTGCAGTGCCAATAGTTTACATCACATGCGTGCACCAGAGACTGCACCCGAAAGGAGGCTGCACACAGAGGCTTGAGGAGGTTCATCTCCCAGAAAGCTGGGAGGTTATAAACCATAAACTGGGCAGCAGCTGTGCATGGAGGAGGGGGCCCAGTTTCTGGTTGGTGCACACAGATGCTTTGTCACAGGAATGTATTATGCAGCTTCCCACTTCCTTGCATTGGAAAGAGCCTTGTGCATGCGAAAGGGGAAGGTTCTCAGAACTTAAAGTGCAAGAGTTATTATATGACTTGGAAATTATAATTATATTGTGATGTTACAGTTAGTCTGCTAGGAGAAACATGAGCCTAACCGTAGCTTCACAATATAATTATCGTTAATTCTGACACCAAAAGTTCGTACTGCTCATTTGTTGTTGTGTTTGTTTTTCATTTTCAGTACATTGGTGTGTGGTGGTGGCATGCAGGGGGGGTTGAAAAGCAGGAGTCACGAATGGAAGTTATGAGGTTTATGTGGAGAATCCTCAACAGGCCCGTGCCTCTGGAGGACTAACAAAAGTAAGTCAACTTTCACATGTCAAGCAAAGATGCCGCTTGAAAATTAGTAGTGGCATGTTATTGGGTGGGTGAGTATTCGTGTTTATTATAAATCCGATCTGCCCTAAAATGTAAGCATTAGACTGCAAATGGACATTGCAGATCCTTTAAATAAACAACTATTTGCTCGAATTCGGTGCGTAAACTTTAAACAAGCAGGAGCATCAGCCGGCCCGGGCCTAAGCTGCGGGAGGCGGAGGCAGCCGCACTGCGGAAGCTGCTTGAATAAAATGGCAGTAAATTAAACAAGCATGGACAGCGTAAAGCGGGCGCCGCAAGAGCCTCGGAGGTAGCGGCCGCCATTTTGCTGGAAAACCAACTATAGTTAAAAGAAAAAAACAAGTAGATAAAGCACGGTGCTTGTGAAGCTGGCGCAGTGCTGACTGTTAAAGTCTGTTCACAATTAAAACAAGCAGCAGCCATTGTCCTGGCTGTGCACGTCATCCTGCATTGCAGTAGGAAAAAAGAAAATAGTGCTTACAGACTAATAAACATGTACCGTGTAACAACAGAAGTAAAGGGGCCAGTAGCCATGGGAGGTTACAAATGAAGAAAAGGCGGTACTAAGGAGGGACTAACAAACCGGTTACTGAATCAGAAGCCTGCATTTACGAAGAACAGAGACAGAAGCCAATGACAAATATGGGTGGAGAGTGGGCGGGGTTTCTCTTCCATACTCCACTACAGCAGCTCACCAGAGCAGCGCATGCGCGCTGACTCAGGCTCGACCTAAAAAGCACAATGACACGGCAAGCACTGGCCGCGTCATAGCGCTTCCGAACCTCGCACCCCTAACTTTTAGCCATGCTACAGATTGGCATTTAAAGTACAGGATTTTGCAGCAAAGGTGTACAACATATTAACAACCTTTAAAATAAATCGATGAAAAAGTTCATACTCCAGTCTTTACATTTCCCGAATGTACTTGCCTGCCGCCATAGCTAATGAGACACAGAGGCAGTTTCAATGAGTAGCTGAAGGGCCATCAGTGGTGAATGGGTTTATAGGAAGATTAGGGGTCAAGAGAATCCTGTATGGAACAGACAGCGCCTTGCCTTTGAGAAACATTCATGTTATGTGTGCATGCTGAGATAGTAAAATTCAGCTGCTGGAGTTAAGAGCCAGGCTTATCCTGGAACAATTTCCTAGTTTTTGTTTCACTCAAAATATTGACGCATGAGATCTTCTTCCATGTGGACAGCTCAGCTCCCAGATCTTATCCCAGAGATAGAGGAGATCGGGGCTGGCCCTAAAGCCTGCCATATCAGACTTGACAAACTGGGGCATATGCAGCGAGGAGATGACAGCCCGTGGACCCTCTCCAGCCCGTCTGTCTCAAGTGTGCTCTCAGGGAGGATGCCTGTAAGGCGTCTAGACACCTGGCGTCCAGCCGCTTCCAAGCCCATGCGCGCGCTCTGAACCGGTTAATAGGCAGCACGTCTTGGGTATGGCATGTCCCAAGTTTCCTTTGGTCATAGCTCCTATATAGCGCCCGGGCAGTCACCGGTGCAGAGAATTGACTTTATAGCGCGTTTGTTCCTGGCTGTTTTTGTCATCGGCGGTAAGATTCTCAAACCCATTCAGGCTTTCCCTACTTTGTCGCTTCTCATATCCCCATTCCCCACATGATTGAGGCTCAAATACTAAATGCTTCTCACCTCTTTCGCTATGACAGCTATACACACCACCATACTGAGATGTAGTCAACAGCTACTGCTCAGACTCTCCAATCAATGTGTGACGTAAATTTTACGTCATCAATGGTCTTCAAGCAAAGTCGAAAAAAGGTCTGAGTTCTACTTTCGGGTGAATTTCAGGACTCCTTTTAACCAGCATTTTCACTATATCATAATAAATGTGTCTGCTATCGGATACCGTTGAACGTCACGCATTTATTGCTGACGATCTATTCTTCTCAGTAAACAAGATTGCTTTCAAATAATGCATTAAAACTAATGAGTATTGAATCACTTGAAGAGTCCTTTTTTTTCTTTCATGTGTGCTCCCATGTTGTGCAAGTAAAAGCACGGTATGCGTTCTTGTCACATCTGATAAAAAAAACATGAAGCCGGGCGCCGTGCAAGGCAGCACGGCGCCTAAAAAAAACATCAAACCGGGCGCCATGTGAGGCAGCAAGGCAGCGCGGCACCTAAAAAAACCATGAAACCAGATGCCGTGCGAGGCAACGCTGCGCCCAAAAAAAACACATGAAACCGGGCGCCGTGCGAGGCAGCACGGCACCTAAAAAAAGACATGAAACACATCAATAAACCAGGGAAAATGTAAACATGAGGGCGGAGATGGGCTGTTGGAAAGTGAAAGCGCGCATTGCGCGCTGCAGGAGAAACTCAATAAAGAAAATAGTATTACAAGACTAAGTAACACGTACCGTGTAACAACCAAAGTAAAGGGGCGAGTAGCCATGGGAGGTTACAAATGAAGACAAGGCTGTACTTATGAGGGACTAACAAGCCTGTTTACGAATCAGAAGCCTGCATTTGCGAAGGACAACGCCAGAAGCCAATGACAAATATGGGCGGAGAGTGGGCGGGGCTTCCATTCCATACTCTACTATAGCAGATCGCCAGAGCAGCTCATGCGCGCTGGCTCAGGCTCAACCTAAAAATGAGTGTCATGTGACACGCTCTAGGCCTCAGTTGCCCAACACAAAATGATGGGCCCCCCTGCAGGATGTGATGAGGGGCCCCTGAGCTTCCCATATCTTACAGATATCCATTGGCCTTATGCTGAATGGGGGCTCCCTAAAGGGTTGACCTCTCCCTGCACCACACAAGCTGCAGGGTTCTTCATTACGCTCCTGCTAGGCCTGTTGGAGGACACTTGGGGATATATTGTTTACTAAAAATGCTTCTTCAAAAAGCTTTTCAAGTAGCAGATTTGCCTTGGTGCTGGGCTTTTCAGCAAGTGGTGCACCATGATTATTAAACTATTGTGTGGTGTAAACTGTGGAAGGTATTCAATGAATATATTCAGATCTCCTGATGGTAGCTACAGATTATAGCATTTTGGAATGCATATAGTCAATCCAGTGAAGTGGTTTCCCAAAAGCATGCTTATATAGAGGTTAGAGTTCAGGACAGTTGCTTGACTTCTTGAAGATAAATAAACCCATTTAGATGCTAAAGAGCTTTTTTCCTCTGGACTAAGCTCCCATGCTTAGGTCATCCACAGGAAACTGGCTAAGGTGCTAATAACTCCAACTGGTAGTGACGATTGATCTCAGAGGATCAAGCAACAGAACACTGGCTCCAAGGGTAGTGAATAGTTCCATCTACATCTTTTGACAGCCAGGCGGCTCTGCCTTTTATGTAGGGAAGTGAGTTACCAGAGTTATGTAAATTACTAGGAAATGTAGTATACCAGCCGAGCTGCGTCAAGTCAAATCCATCAATATGTCAAAATGTAGGTTAGGTTGGACCTAGGGTCGGACATGGCCTATAATCCAATCTGGCAATGCCCGAAGGGTTGCTCTGACATGTCGTTGTATGGGCTGGTTTTATGGTCTGGTGGGCTGTGTTTTACTGTTGATTTATCTGACATAACCACAGACATTGCTTGCAGCAAGCATAAATGCATGCTATCTCCCATACCTTGCAAAACACAAGTACAGCATGTCTTTAAAAAGTTCAAAACTGCCCTAATTTGCAAAGTGGGCTACTTTTTTAGCTATCTGACTTGGTAGTGGGGGGACTCCTTTATTTTGTGGTCCAGGACTTTTTTCTGTTCCAGTCCGACCATGGTTTGGCCACCTTAGGGAAGGCTAGGATTGTTGCTTTAAAGACTAGCAAATTGAATATATATGAGGCATGCATCCCATACATTTACACATTTTCCAATCTGTGCTCTCAAACTGCAGTTTTAGAAGAAGCATTCCCTTTCTCCCCGGACCATATGCTTTAACACAATACAATACAATACATGGTTTTTAGACCTGTCAGGCTTAGGGTGCTCTTCCCCAAAACCTTTTGCCTTCTCCCCTCCTGTTTTTCTGAATTCGACTTTGTTGGCCTTAGGACTCTATGTACTTTACCACTGCTAACCAGTGCTAAAGCAGGCCTTGAAAAATCATAAAAATTTTACCAGACCTGCAGGTCTAGTGACTTGAAAAAATCTACTCGACCTAATTGTAATGCGCTTGACCCATAATTGGTCTCCAACTGTGTGATCCCAGACAAATATTTATTTCACCAAGTCTCCTTTTTCCTAATTATCACATACCAGAGCACATTTAAATATGTGAGCTCAGCATGTTTACTGTACAAAACCTCTTTTGTTTGATTTAATAGACTAAACGTTTGATCCATGTATAATAAAAATCTAGCCCACATAAAGGGAACAAATGATGCCTGACTTTTCTCTTAGTTCACTCAGGGCCGGACTAGGAACCCAAAGCAGCCCTGGCAATTTTGTGTGACCAGTCCCTGGGGGGCAAGTGTGAATCACTACTGCTTTTGTTACTGGGAGCCAATATTGCAGCACTGCTGCAAAACTGGCCCCCAGTAACTAAACCAGCCCCCACCACCGCAAACCCGCCCCACCCTTCCAGCTTCCCAGGGAAACTACTGATGCCCGCTAAGCCCAGTCCGGCCCTGAATTCACTAATAGCATAGTCGTCATGGCAGGGGCAGGAATGTTTCTCACTTCGTGTTTAAAAACTCTGACTTTTAAATAATACATTACTAAAGCATGATGTAATAGTGCAGTGTCATTTACAGACAGCAAATTTCCATTTAAATGGCACAAACTTTCCCACTGACATGCAGTTTTACTGGTACAATAGTGTACAAATGATAATGTATGAAAATCTGGTTCCAGCGAATATTTATCATTTGCACATCACCAAGTAAAGTGTTCTGAGTTGTTTTGATCTTATTAAAATCTTTGTTTCCATCACACTTCAAAATTACAAAAAAGTGCTTTCCTAACTTCTGAAATATATTTTTAAATATTTGTACAGTTGATCTACAAGCTATTTCAATGTTGTGTGTTAGAAAAAAATGACATCCTGCAACCTTTAATTTCACACTGTGTGCACCCCAGCATGATTGTCAGACAGTTCACTTTACTTTTCTTTCTCTGACTGCAAAGTTAGAGGATTTTGTAAACACTAATCTTCAGGATAAAATAAGCAGCAAGGTGTAATAAGACATAAGCTTACATTTGACCTCCGTCTTTGAACACACACCAATTGTGACAAGATAAAAACAAGATGTAAAGGCATATTTATTTCTCATTCACTTTCTGAATGAACAGAATACCTCTTCTGTGTCAACTCCAGCTATTCTGCCAAGCCAAACCAGGCCAGTGGGACCTAACAATAGCTTGGTCTGATAAAATCTGACTCGCCATAGTGAGTGGGTGAGTAGATTTCTTGAGGCTTGTAAAGTGCTTGTGCTCACTCCCTAAAACATAGCAAAACTGGCTTACACCTAACTGCCATATTTAATTTACTCCTGAATCCCTAGTAAAGGGGTATACCATATACCCTGGGTCAGTAAATTAAATGCTACTAGTGGGCCTACATCACTTATTGTGCCAACCACTGAAGTAGCCACTTAAAACATGTCTCAGGCCTGCCATTGCAGCCTGTGTGCCGTTTCAAGCTGCCAATTCAACCTGGCAAAATAAAACCCTAGCCAGGCCTAAAACTCCCTTTTTAATACCTATGTCATCCAAAAGGTAGGCCCTAAACAACCCATAGAGCAGGATGCAGTGTATTTAAAAAGTTGGACATATACTTTTACGTTTTGCATATCCCAGTAGTGAAACACTCACAAATTTATTTTTTCACTACAGAGACATCTACCTCTCCCAAAGGATAGCATTGCGTTACATTATCACATTTAATATGTGATACATTTTGTGTGAGAGAAGGTAGAAATGTCATGTTTGGTGTCTAAGGAATTGCAACTTAAAACCCTCTCTAATGGTAAAGTCAGATTTTAAGTCACAATTAGGAAAATGCCCCTCTTAGAAAGTTGGCATTTCTTGTCCTAACCATTTGGTGCCTGCAGTCTGTTTTCTTGGTCACTTGACTAGGTGTAGTTTGCAGTTGGCTTTTGTGTGTTCCTCCCAGACAGTCACACAATCGGGGGACTGAGTATTGGAAGGATAAGCCATCCTGACAGAATGGGAGGAGCAAATCTGTGCACAGCCCCACTTGCACTTCAAAGCAGCTGTCCCAGTCCACAAACCTAGAAGTTTGCACTAGACATCCTGGGACCAGGGCAGGGAGGAAGGAAATTTCAACACCATCAGAGGAGAGAAAACTCCAGAAGTTTCTTCCACTTCAAAACTGGCAGCAGGTATAAAAATGAGGACCCTCAGACCCACTCTTCAGTTCACTTCTGGATGTGTGGAGGCCTCTTAGAGGACTGCCCTGCTGCCTGTGGGCTGCTGTGTACTTCAGAGGACTGCCCTGCTGCTCTAAGAGGACTGCCATGCTGCTTGATGCCTGCCCTGTGCCTTCAGAGGACTGCCCTGTTGCTTGAGACCTGCTTGTCTGCTTGAACCTAGGACTTCCACCGTGACTCCAAGGGCTAGCTGGCTGGCCTCCTGATCAGAGGCTCAGAGCCTGAAATAGATCCAATTATTTTGAACCCGCACCTTGATCCAGACTGAGTGAGTCCTGACCCTCAAAGTGGTGTCCAACCAGTCCTGGACCCTTGGAAGTGGTGCTAGCCCAAATCCAAAACATGGGACTTAAAAAACGTTCTGCCAAAATGTGCTATGACAGCAGAGAGGAGACCAGGACCTACCTGTCTGCCGATCCGCCCGGGTTGCATTGCCCGTCGGCCTGACTTTGGGGTAGCTCTCACTATGTTGTTCACTGCAGCAGTAAATCCTGTTCAGTGGCTCTTCGTTGGAAGGGTATCTGGCCTCTTGGAGTCCTCGTCAGCTACAGACTGCAGCTTCGTCCCACTGGAGGTTTTCAGCTTCCAAAAATAAAACTAAGCCTTCACTGCAACTTCATCCAGCAGCTCCCCTACAACGACGCCTCCTCCTGACTTGCCCTGCTAAACTTTACCTTCTCAGACATTTTTCTACTAACTTTCTTCTAAGTTGGAAGGTAAGCGGGGACCAGGACAAAACCACATTGTGTATTTGAATCACGCTCTATCATGTTCGGCCATAAGTTTCGACTTTGCCCCGGTCTCACATGACTTGCTTCAACTCGTCTAGTTAAGAACCTCTCGCACTCCTTTGTCTTGCTACCATCAGCTTCCCTCGTACCCTTGTCATGTTGTGCCACTTGCTGCCATCCGAGGGCCCAGTACAGGATAATTAGTGACTTTTGTGGTTCACCCTGACAAGGACTGTGGCTGTTGCTTGAGAAGTAATAGATATTGGCTGGACAAGTGTTGTGTTATGACTTTGGTATAAATCAACCAGCCTGAAGACTTCTGCTTTGGTTGGTGCACACTGGTGAAGTGCTGGATTGGTATGCAGGTAGTCCATAAGCCCAAAAATGTGAAATTCCTGCTGACAGTATGGAAGTTCTGCACTCCACTGTTGAGTATTTACCACACAAGCATACTGAAACATTTTGAAATATATATTGGAGGGCTAAAAGGGAGTAGCCAGAAAATTAAAATACCCTTTCCTTTGAACAAAAGCTCTGATGGCATCAAGCATGCGATATAAGTGAGCCGGAACCTCCATAGAAGAGCTCCCTTGTAACTTCCATCCAAGCAGCTATCCATCATGATTTCACCCTTCATCTACCTGCTGATATCAACCATTCTGCCATCCATTCATTCTTTCATCCATCATTCAATATTTTACCATTCCATCCATCTGGTGGCCATTCCATCCATCTATCCACATCCGTCATCCACAGCCACCATCCACATCCATCATCTATTCATGCATCCATCCATACATCCACCCACCCATACATCCATCATTTGACTTACCCATCCATCAATAAAGCCTTTCAGCCATCAATTGTTCCTTTTGTCCATCAATTCATCCATCACCCATCCATCTTCTCAGATTTCCATATACTTTCCCATCCATCCATCCTCTCAGATTTCCATTTAATATGCCATTCGATCCATCCGTCCATCCATCTGTCCGTCCATCCATTCATCCATCCATCCAATCATCCACTCATCCATCCACCCATCCATCCACCCATTCATCTCAGATTTCCATTTACTCTGCCATCCTTTCATCCACCCATCTACACATCCTTTCACTCACTCATCCACCCGCCCAGCCACCCGCCCTTTTACCCACTCATTCACACATCTTTTCACCCACTCATCCACCCATCCTTTCACCCACACATCCAGCCATCCTTTCACACATCTAGCCTTTCACACCCCCATCCATCCTTTCACCCATCCATCTATCCTTTCATCCACCCATACTTTCACCCACTGAGCCATCCATCCTTTCTCTCACTAATGCATCCACTCATCGTTCGTTCTGTCACTTTTCTAGCAACCCACCTTTCTTACTTACTTTTAGTTTATTATGATTTCTTATCTGCCATTTGCAGATAAGAGGCCCATGAAAAAAATCACCCTTGCTGTAATTGCTAAAGCAGAGGGTTCACTACGCCCCTGGAGGGCTAGAAAGAAACGTTAGTACAAGTCTGGGGAAGAGATAACTTTACCCATCACTGCCAACCCTCTCTGCAAACACTCTTTGCGATGGGATCTCCCAGTTCTGTGCAAGGCGGTGGAACTCTATTCTGCCTCAGTTTGTGATCACTTCCTGCTGGAGATATTAATGCTCTGTAAAAAAAGAACCAACTCATGAAAGCTGCTCAGCACATTCAATGACCTTACACCCAGCATTCCCAGCCAAGGGCCACTGCCCTCTGCCTGGAGCTTTTATGTATTCTGTAACCTCTTTCACCATAGCATCAATATTAGCCTATTTATCCTTATGGATGAATGCCATCACTACATTATGGGATGTTACATCATGTCAGGGCAAGGGAGAACCATTCCTGCCCACCAGATCAGATCCCTTCACATACAGAGGCTACTGGTCCCTGGTGGTTGAGGACGTTAACACTGGTGGCCTGGAAGGGGTCCCACTATTGCTTGACTCTCAGAGTAGGGATGACAAGCAATCAAAGGATTCTCAGAGAGGTCGGGTGGGGTTCAAGAGCTCAGAACTCAACAGTCAGCCAATGGACACAATAAGGTATTGTCCAGTCGTCCAGTCCAGTGCTGATCTTTGAGTTAAAAGAAAGTACTCTAATCACAAAGCATAATATAATACTGCACAGCACAATTAACAATTAGGGGAGTCAGGCACATGGCAATCTCTTGTTTGCAATCTTCAGTGAGGTGCTACACCCTTTTAATAGCCTCCCCTGCTAATGGGATTTCCCCACACCTATAGTCCTCGAAGTGTAAAAACTGGACTAGGTCATCCCACATTCCATAGGTGATTCCATCTGTAATTTTGCATCCCAAAGTTCCAAAGTACCATAGAGGCAAATGCATCTGCACACCCAAAGTCGAGCATCAAACTTATCTAGACCCAAAAACCCTTCTTTAAAATGACCACAAGGTAAGACGCTCACTTCACAGATCCTCTTGAAGAAGCTAATCCACCCTGCATCTTTACTCTGCATAGCTACCTTATAGTTTCTTTTTGTGCAGCTTTTCCCTCTCCCTATTTCATGTGTACCCGTTGTATGCATGTTATGTGAGTTTTGCTGGCCTTTTGGTTGCACTTACTTTTTGAAGGGCAACCTCTCCTGCCTCATTCTCATCTTTCCAGCTTGCAAGTTCCCTGTACTGCACATAGGCTCCTTTGTGGGTGAGTGCATAAAGATGATGGTCAATTGACCTTCAAGAAAGAGGGAATGGAGGGGCATTAGACCTTGTGAATCTTGTGAGGATCTTGACAAGTCTGGCAAGCGTGATGGATCTCGGAGAGTCTTGGTCTGAAGGGGAGGAAAATGGTTATGGCAATGTTCAGACATTTCGGTCACTGCTTAGGTGATTGTCAATATGGTAACCTCAAAGGACCCATCTTGCATTTACTTTGGGGGTTCTGGGAACACAAGAGTTCTGGAGTCTGGACACCTTGGTGTGGGCATTCGGGCCTGAAGTAAGGGGGTCTTCAGTGGGTCCACATCTAACATGGATCCCAGAAGATCTGGTTTTGGCCTCCAAGCAGTGCACTCCTGATGGAAGTCAGCTTGTAAACTGCAACAATGGACATCTCTTAGATGAACGAGTCCGGCGCTGCACTATGTATGGTCATACCTGGGACAGAGGTGGCCTTGCCTTAAGTGGTCACCTAGAATAAAGTGTGCCAAACAGACACCAACTTCAGAATCAGTTCACATATTAGAGCCACTCACAATCAATGTTTCACGATTTCAAAATGTCCAAAACTTTAATATCTTTTAAATGATGGGCAAGTTATTACCTACGAACCAGACTTTCTCAATGATCTCCCTTCTATAAAACAGTGGCCCCACTTCTACAGAATGCAGAGATGCTGAAGAAAAGAGGGACTGACAAGCTCTGGCATTTATTTTGTTTAGCCGGGAGAAGTAAAGTCAAGCTGTGAGTTTGCAAATGGGTTACTGGTGTTTTTTAGGTCTTGTAATTATAATGAAGGTTTTGAAAACCAGAGGTCCTGGCCCAGGAATGCAAGGCCACTCTAAAGATGAATTCTCCTACCAAGGCATGATGTATAGAGGAGAACCAGAACGATTGGATATTCGGTCTGACTCAAGGGCCTGGGAAGGATGGTGGACCAAGGAGGGGTTCATATTTGCTTTGCAGGGATAGTGGAATAGGCTATCCGGGTAGTGATGGCAAGACCCATTTGGAATTTCCCATGTACAGGATGCCCTCATCCAGGGAGAAGGGCTGAATCACAAACCTGTACAACCACGTAGCTAGATCTGGAGGCGTGAGGCCCCATTGGGATGTTGGGTATGAAGCTTGGGGGACAACAGAGGTGTTAAACAGCTCTCTGTTCTACTTCCTGTGGATGGAAAAGTATGGTTACCAAGATCCATGCTTCCCAGGTAGGGTTGCCACATTCTTGGAGGAAGTTAGCAGCCATTATTAATGATTCATGCAGGACCCCAGACAGGTACCCAAACAGGTTTTGTTAAAAATTCTGTATATTCCTTTTAAAATTCTGTATATTCCTTTTGAGTGACATATTTTCCACAGTTTATGACAATAATCGTTTGGGAATCATTCAGGTGTATCTAAATTATTTAAAGTGACTCCTCCTCTTATTTGCTGTTTTCAAAATATATTTGAAAGGGTGAAATGCTGGCTTTTGCTGATTTTCCCACTGTTTTACTGTGTTTAGTATAAAAATGTCAACTACTTCTGCAAAGTACTGGCAGTTGCAATCAGTTTCCCAGAATGAGTCTGCCCCCGTGCCCTGCCTGGTGATATTGGTGATATTGTGTGTGTATGGAACATGTGGATGTTATATGGTGGCTGTCTTTTAGCTTGGGTTTGCGACCCCATGGATGGTGATGGCCAGGCTTTGGTGATTTATGTTAGGATGCTCAGTCCTGATAATGATGCTTAATATATTGAGGTAAATGCAGGCAACACCATGGTATTTTACATAGTGAGACACAATAGACTCTGAGTTTGCTGCTGCAGAACTACTGAAGGGAAGAAAAGGAATACCCTGGGCATTGTCTCTCCTGAGGAGTCCAGCTTTACTGATGGTCCTGAGGGTGATGGATAACTTACTTAGTCACTATATGTTATGCATATTTTTATTGTGGAAAAGAAACAAGGCAATGTGATGAATTGATCTGTCACGTGGTGCCCAGATGATCAGCCTGTGTAGTCACCAGACATAGTCCCTCTGTCAGAGGAGATGGGGCATAGGGTGTGCCTTGAGGGTCTTAGCTGTGAAAACTGTCCAATGGTAGTGAACATATCAAAGGTGTCTTTATTTGGTATTAGGTAATTGACATTTCTCTAGCGTTTGGGTTTAAACTCAATAAATGGTAGAGTCCAATGTAGCATCTCTGCTCAACTGATTCATGTTAGGAGTAGCAGAGCAAACACAAGGAGATAATGGATGGAGTGCTGAAACTTTTCAGACACTCACCCCCAGTCACAGATGTGGGTTGAATCCATCATCGTTCTTTAGCTCACTTCGCCACCCCAGTTCAAACACAGCTATCTGCAAATCAGTCTTGACCCTGTGCCTCATGGGAACAGTCCAGCCCGAACTGCCAAGCCATGTCTTCCCTGGACCGGAAACAAGCATCCTGGGACCGGTTTCGGGCTAACAGCCCTCATCAGCCAGGCTAGCTTGAATCCAGTGGCAAAGTGAGCAAGGGACCTACGTCTGGGCATACCCTGCCAACTTAGGGCGAACAAAGCAAACACAAGGAGATGATGGATGGAGCGCTGAAACTTTTCAGACACTCACCCCCAGTCACAGATCTGGGTTGAATCCATCATCGTTCTTTAGCTCACTTCGCCACCCCAGTTCAGACACAGCTATATGCAAATCAGTCTTGCCCTGTGCCTCATGGGAACAGTCCAGCCCGAACTGCCAAGCCACGTCTTCCCTGGACCGGAAACAAGCATCCTGGGACCGGTTTCGGGCTAACAGCCCTCATCAGCCAGGCTAGCTTGAATCCAGTGGCAAAGTGAGCAAGGGACCCACGTCTGGGCATACCCTGCCAACTTAGGGCGAACAAAGCAAACACAAGGAGATGATGGATGGAGCGCTGAAACTTTTCAGACACTCACCCCCAGTCACAGATCTGGGTTGAATCCATCATCGTTCTTTAGCTCACTTCGCCACCCCAGTTCAGACACAGCTATATGCAAATCAGTCTTGCCCTGTGCCTCATGGGAACAGTCCAGCCCGAACTGCCAAGCCAATTCTTCCCTGGACCGGAAACAAGCATCCTGGGACCGGTTTCGGGCTAACAGCCCTCATCAGCCAGGCTAGCTTGAATCCAGTGGCAAAGTGAGCAAGGGACCCACGTCTGGGCATACCCTGCCAACTTAGGGCGAACAAACCAAACACAAGGAGATGATGGATGGAGCGCTGAAACTTTTCAGACACTCATCCCCAGTCACAGATCTGGGTTGAATCCATCATCGTTCTTTAGCTCACTTCGCCACCCCAGTTCAGAGACAGCTATATGCAAATCAGTCTTGACCCTGTGCCTCATGGGAACAGTCCAGCCCGAACTGTCAAGCCATGTCTTCCCTGGACCGGAAACAAGCATCCTGGGACCGGTTTCGGGCTAACAGCCTCATCAGCCAGGCTAGCTTGAATCCAGTGGCAAAGTGAGCAAGGGACCCACGTCTGGGCATACCCTGCCAACTTAGGGCGAACAAAGCAAACACAAGGAGATGATGGATGGAGCGCTGAAACTTTTCAGACACTCACCCCCAGTCACAGATCTGAGTTGAATCCATCATTGCTCTTTAGCTCACTTCGCCACCCCAGTTCAGACACAGCTATATGCAAATCAGTCTTGACCCTGTGCCTCATGGGAACAGTCCAGCCCGAACTGCCAAGCCATGTCTTCCCTGGACCGGAAACAAGCATCCTGGGACCGGTTTTGGGCTAACAGCCCTCATCAGCCATGCTAGCTTGAATCCAGTGGCAAAATGAGCAAGGGATCCACGTCTGGGCATACCCTGCCAACTTAGGGCGAACAAAGCAAACACAAGGTGATGATGGAAGGAGAGCTGAAACTTTTCAGACACTCACACCGAGTCACAGATCTGGGTTGAATCCATCATCGTTCTTTAGCTCACTTCGCCACCCCAGTTCAGACACAGCTATATGCAAATCAGTCTTGACCCTGTGCCTCATGGGAACAGTCCAGCCCGAACTGCCAAGCCATGTCTTCCCTGGACCGGAAACAAGCATCCTGGGACCGGTTTCGGGCTAACAGCCCTCATCAGCCAGGCAAGCTTGAATCCAGGGGCAAAGTGAGCAAGGGACCCACGTCTGGGCATACCCTGCCAACTTAGGGCGAACAAAGCAAACACAAGGAGATGATGGATGGAGCGCTGAAACTTTTCAGACACTCACCCCCAGTCACAGATCTGGGTTAAATCCATCATCGTTCTTTAGCTCACTTCGCCACCCCAGTTCAGACACAGCTATATGCAAATCAGTCTTGACCCTGTGCCTCATGGGAACAGTCCAGCCCGAACTGTCAAGCCATGTCTTCCCTGGACCGGAAACAAGCATCCTGGGACCGGTTTTGGGCTAACAGATCTCATCAGCCAGGCTAGCTTGAATCCAGTGGCAAAGTGAGCAAGGGACCCACGTCTGTGCATACCCTGCCAACTTAGGGCAAACAAAGCAAACACAAGGAGATGATGGATGGAGCGCTGAAACTTTTCAGACACTCACCCCCAGTCACAGATCTGGGTTGAATCCATCATCGTTCTTTAACTCACTTCGCCACCCCAGTTCAGACACAGCTATATGCAAATCAGTCTTGACCCTGTGCCTCATGGGAACAGTCCAGCCCGAACTGCCAAGCCATGTCTTTCCTGGACCGGAAACAAGCATCCTGGGACCGGTTTCGGGCTAACAACCCTTATCAGCCAGGCTAGCTTGAAACCAGTGGCAAAGTGAGCAAGGGACCCACGTCTCGGCATACCCTGCCAACTTAGGGCGAACAAAGCAAACACAAGGAGATGATGGATGGAGCGCTGAATCTTTTCAGACACTCACCCCCAGTCACAGATCTGGGTTGAATCCATCATCGTTCTTTAGCTCACTTCGCCAACCCAGTTCAGACACAGCTATATGCAAATCAGTCTTGACCCTGTGCCTCATGGGAACAGTCCAGTCCGAACTGCCAAGCCATGTCTTCCCTGGACCGGAAACAAGCATCCTGGGACCTGTTTTTGGGCTAACAGCCCTCATCAGCCAGGCTAGCTTGAATCCAGTGGCAAAGTGAGCAAGAGACCCACGTCTGGGCATACCCTGCCAACTTAGGGCGAACAAAGCAAACACAAGGAGATGATGGATGGAGCGCTGAAACTTTTCAGACACTCACCCCCAGTCACAGATCTGGGTTGAATCCATCATCGTTCTTTAGCTCACTTCGCCACCCCAGTTCAGACACAGCTATATGCAAATCAGTCTTGACCCTGTGCCTCATGGGAACAGTCCAGCCCGAACTGCCAAGCCATGTCTTCCTGGACCGGAAACAAGCATCCTGGGACCGGTTTCGGGTTAACAGCCCTCATCAGCCAGGCTAGCTTGAATCCAGTGGCAAAGTGAGCAAGGGACCCACGTCTGGGCATACCCTGCCAACTTAGGGCGAACAAAGCAAACACAAGGAGATGATGGATGGAGCGCTGAAACTTTTCAGACACTCACCCCCAGTCACAGATCTGGGTTGAATCCATCATCGTTCTTTAGCTCACTTCGCCACCCTAGTTCAGATACAGCTATATGCAAATCAGTCTTGAGCCTGTGCCTCATGGGAAAAGCCCAGCCCGAACTGCCAAGCCATGTCTTCCCTGGACCGGAAACAAGCATCCTGGGACTGGTTTCGGGCTAACAGCCCTCATCAGCCAGGCTAGCTTGAATCCAGTGGCAAAGTGAGCAAGGGACCCACGTCTGGGCATACCCTGCCAACTTAGGGTGACTGGGGGTGAGTGTCTGAAAAGTTTCAGCGCTCCGTCCATCATTTCCTTGTGTTTGCTTTGTTCGCCCTAAGTTGGCAGGGTATGCCCAGATGAGGGTCCCTTGCTCACTTTGCCACTGGAGTCAAGCTAGCCTGGCTGATGAGGGCTGTTAGCCCGAAACCGGTCCCAGGATGCTTGTTTCTGGTCCAGGGAAGACATGGCTGGGCAGTTCGGGCTGGACTGTTCCCATGAGGCACAGGGTCAAGACTGATTTGCATATAGCTGTGTCTGAACTGGGGTGGTGAAGTGAGCTAAAGAACGATGATGGATTCAACCCAGATCTGTGACTGGGGGTGAGTGTCTGAAAAGTATCAGCGCTCCGTCCATCATCTCCTTGTGTTTGCAGGAGTAGCAGAGTGTCTGATAAACTAGTAATGTGTCACAGAAGATCATTTTGAGTCCTTGGTAAAGTTTAAGTTGATTCCCTGTTCCAAATATGATTATAACCACTAGTGAGCCATACACTGAAGCTGCATGGCTAGGTGATTGCCAGTGTGGGCAGGTGCAGGATTATGTTATGAGCAGAAGGCTGTACAAAATCCCAGAAGTGGGAAGGGTGGAATCCAAATTAGTTTCAGCACTATTGTGGGTGTTGTCGAGCATGAGGTTTTGTCATGGATTTTTGCTCATGGACTAAACACGGGAAGACGATCAGGGCCCATGGCAATTTCATATTAGTAGCAGGGCAAACCTGACTGCGCCATATAGAGAAGCAGAGGTAGCAGTGGCGGCAGGCACTGATCGGGCGGGGGTGGAGGGTGAGGGGGATGTAAAACAAAAAAAATAGAAAAAAATGTACCAGCTTGTCGCGTCTCTCCTCCTCATCCCTCGTCGTCTCTCCCGGTCAGAACAGGAAGCAGCAGGCTCCCCATAGCCAATCACAACGCTGCATCTGAGTGCCGTGGTTCGGCGCTCAGACAGGCAGTGGGAGCCTGGGCATGTTCTCCACCCAGGCTGTAATGCAGCCTGGGTGGGGAACATGCAAAGTGTGCATGAATTTTTGGCCGGCCCGAGACAGCCGGCCAAACATTCATGCGCACTTGGAGTGGGCAAACCACTCCTCCCTCTACTCCTGTGTGAGGAACCCGCCCGCCTGCAAAGCTGCCACAGCAGGAGAACATAACATGATAATAACATCAAGTTATTTTCATGTTATGTTTCCTTTATTTTACTGCTGCGTCACAATGGGGCGACACTCCTCCACGGAGGAGCCGCCACTGCGCAGGAACCAATTCTGCGAAGTCCGGTTTGTCAATTTGCTGCTCCCCGGCAACACCGATGCAGCACCCAAATCAAAAGTGGTACATCATCTCCAGAGGATCATAGCTGTCTGCGCACCAAGTTTGAAAACACCAGGATCTACCCGAGCGGTACCAGACCCCCTACAGCATAAAGCAAGACGAAGAGTCCACTCTGGACTCCAGCTGCCCAGGAAGCAAGCACCCATTAAAGGATGTCGAGGCCCCTGAGACCCACTTCATGAGTGGCCCAGCTGTCCCGGAATCGCCTCTCCAAGCTGCCTACTCCTGAACACGATGACATCTTGACATGCGCCGCCTGGCTTACATATCTGCTCTACACCCGGCCTGCCAGGCCTTGTTAACAACAATCCAGCTGTGCTCCCATCGTCCTCAGGCCTTTATGACCTGCTCCCTTGAGTGGGACCCCTCGGACTTACCTTAAGTCCTTTTGTGCAGCGTGTTTTGAAGTGGCCCCCTTTTTTGTAGCGCACCAGCTACCAACGACCTCAGCACCCTGTTCCCGGCCGATTCTGGGACACTCTCGGGAATCCGCTGGTGGAACATTAGGCATGGCATTGCTACTTACTTAAATCCTGAAGGTGAACCTTGAAATCTAACTGTGTGATTTTATATGCATTTTTCTATTTTCTCCCATTGACTTCAATGGTGCGTAATTGAGCACAAAAGTAATTATTTTTGCGAACTTTGAAAATTGCTATCTTAAAAAGTGCTTACTGCAGAACAAAGTTCTTGGTATGAAAAATTACATACAAATCTGTGTTATTTTATAAATTGGTCTAGCATTCATTCTTGAGTGTGTTATCATTTATTGCCTCTGTGAGTACAACAAATGCTTAGCACTACCCTCTGATAAGCCTAACTGCTCGCCCACACCACCACAAATAAAGCGTTAGTATTATCTACTTTTGCCTCTGTATACCAATCTATGTCTCACTGGACTCTCTACACAGTGTACTCGTTGTAGTGTACTAGATAGAGAGCCAGCGTCTTCTTACAAGATGCTTTATGTGAAATTCAAAGAGGATCAAAAGAAGTAATGGGCTATGTACCCGCTTCAGAAAACCAGTGGGCAGCGCATACTCTTCTTACTCTGTTTAGACATGCCCTAAAAGAAAAAATTAATGATGAACTGGTACATGTACGTCAACCTACCACCTTAAGTGATTCTATTGAAACTGCGCTACACATTGAGTTTCATTTAAAGGAAAGGAAAAAAGAGAGGCCAAATAAGCAAGAAAAGTATTCATCCTCTGCAACTAGACCATTGCCGTCTTAGTGACCTGAAACACAAAGACCTACAGACACCCCAGAAGAACCTATGCAAATTGGTTCTGCATGAGGTCCATTGACAGAAGAGGAAAAAGTAAGACGTCGTAGAAAGGGTTTTTGCTTATATTGTGGCGAACAAGTTCATTTGGTCAAAGAGTGTACAGGACGTCCATCCAAGCCGTCAGGAAACGCCTAAGTCCATCTCTGGAGAGGAAGGAAAGATTGGATGTACGGAATCTTCCTGAAATATCAAGTTCCAAGTTTGTCCCCGCAAATGGGACACAGTTATTCTTGTTACCTATCACCCTGCAGTGGAATTCTGGAAGATGCCTTTCAACTATGGGCCTGCCAGATTGCAGAGCACCAGGCAATTTTGTGGGTGCTACATTGGCATCTGCTCATCAGTTTCCCAAACTGTCTAAGGACAAGATAGAAGTCATCCAAATGATTGATGGTACCCCTTTGGTTTTTGGTCCTGTTTCGGAGTGTTCAGCAATGCTTTTCACCCTGTCACAGGTTTGCCAGGGGTCTCAATCCGCTCGACTCTCATATTATCACTCCTGATGATTGAATAACACTTCTCTACATTCCAAAACCAATAGATTACTTTATTGGTTAAAGAATCCTAACCTCCCCTATGTCCCTAAGTGACTTTGGGGACCTGGGATAGAAAGTTCTGACCTTGGTTCGGGAGTGGTGACCTGAGTAGCTGAATTCCATTGGACACTGACCCTCTCATGAGATGATGGTAAGAGTGGGAAGATTTGCCATGGTTATTACATTCCCCATTTGGTACCCCACTATGTGTATCTGGCTCCCTTACTACGACAGCCTGGACCGCAACTGTCCATCCTGCATTCCCCCCTCCCTCCCAGCCAGAGCATCTGCAAATGTGATATCTCCTCTGGTCTTCCAATACTGGTGGTGGGGAAAAGCTGGCCGGACCACAGGTCCTTGTGCTTGGTGGTGAACATGGGATCTTGGGGGCGTATCCACATGTACTAGGAGAGGAATGTGCAGTGTTGGAGTCTTGTCCTTCCTATGGGCCTCAACATGTGGGACAATCTTGCTGGCACTCTTTGACAACATAACCATGTCAATTTTTCCTTCCAAAGTTTTTATAACCAGTTTCAGGTCCCAAACCCGGACCCTCATCCCGTCAATCACCTCCACTAATTTATCTAGATTTAAGGATGCACTGGGCTGACTGCCATACTAGGGAAAACCTATTTTCACATGGTACGTCTGAATTAACCAAAACCAAGACATTTCCCCCAGTACTCTTGTCAACTGTACTTAGGTTCTGAAATGTGCTTAGAGGAGTTACATGGGGGGATGAGACCAGGTTGTTCATCTTTGTGTAAGATATCCAGAACCCTCTTCTTTGGCCTTTGCCCGGGTGCGACCTAAGCTGTGGGAGTAGTGGTGCACTGATAAGGACTGGGCAGGAGGTGGGGAAACAAACGTCGATGCCTCCTGGCGCAAAGCCTGATGGGGAATGGAGTCCCCGCAGCAGCCCGGTCTTGTTGAGGCAGTTGCGGCTGGTGTACCCTAGTTAACCTGCTACTCTCAGCTATATAAAAAGACACAAATAAGTCTAAAATGATAAGAAAGCAGTAGTGTCCTTTGCCAAAGAAACAATGTACATTGCCCAGACTCTTCAGATTGGCTGTTTCATTGCTGAAACCAATTAAAGATGGCAATTCTTAATTAGCAGGAAGAAGGTTCTCCTCATCGGTCAGCCATCTTTAATGTTCCCAATATTTGACATTTTTCAAATCAATAAAACACCAATCTGCCCTCATTCTCCCTCAAAGAAGTGCAAATAATGGAAATACAGTTCTGGCCAAACGAATACATGACTAATGCTACATAAAGCACTGAAACCCTACATTACATGGATTGCTGACTTCTAATACTTTGTAACTTTATATCTACACTATGAGATGTAATGAGACAGTTGTATGTCATAATGTGGAGTGACAAAATATCGATCGCCAAAAATGTAATGTGCAGAATGTTGACTACCTTTGTTTTTTCAATGTAGGTACATATAGGTAAATGTAGACTTCCTATCCTTAATTCTGCACCCACGTACCTAGAAGATATATACCCATCTTTACCGCATTACGGCAGAAGGTGTCATGCAGTCAATATTGTTGCAGGTTGGTATAAAAAAAATGATATTGTTAGAGAACACTTGAGTGAGAATGTAATTCCCTTCAACACAAATTCAATCAAAACAAAATACAATTTCCCCAAAATCCTATTTTTTCAAAATTTGCTCTCATTTGAACACTGATTATGTTGTAATGGGTAATAGTCTTTTTGAGCAAATTCGATGTTTGAAACAAACGAAACGTCAACTGCCTCTTTCATGTCATTGTGTTTGCATATGCCACAGCCAGGGTTATTGTTTTTTTATCATAATTTGTCAAACATTTACTTGGAATGTTCATTTACCTTTCTTGTCTCATAGTATTTTATGATGGGGTTAAGTGCTCAATTTGTTCCCAAAATAGGCTTAATCCTAAGGAAGCAGAATACAGAATTTAGTTTCGTGAATCTCAGAGTCAAACAGAGGAGCCTGAGATGGGTGTGTGTAAGTGTACTACTTATCCTGGTTTAGTTGAGTTGACTGAGCCATAGTACTTTTTTTTTAGCATAATGGAGCATGCAAGAATTTTTAGAGATGTTGTATACCTATGGCCTACAATGTTAATGAGAGCCAAGGGTTTGAAATCTGATTAAAAAAACAGTAGAAGGAGGTGATCTATGCGATTTCTAAGGGGAGAACATTCTAGATCACAAACTCTTCAAGCACAAACTCTCTTAAAGTGAGGCATGCCAGGTCACAGAGTCCTTTAATCTCTATACCCCAGGTGGAAGGCCATCCCCAAAGTTAGAGCTCCCTGGAGATGCACTAAAGGTAGCCCAGTTTTCTGAGCAAGCTCAAGGTTTTTTTAGCTCAAAGTGCGAGTTTGATTCAGTGAAACAAAAAATCAATAGCCCTGTTGCTCAAAGACTCTTTTTCGCTGTGCGTCAGAAGCATTATTTATTTTCCCTGGCCAATTATGCCATGCATCACACGACATAATTATATGAACGATAACAAGCTATCATTCATTATGGGAAGCAAGAAAGATAGGATATGTATGAAGACCTTTCTTTGCGGTCTTTGTCCTTCAACTTGAATATTTTGTTGTGTTTAAAATCTTAAAGAAGAGTGTCAGATGTTAAGCATTGGATGTTACAAGCCTGACAGTCTGTTTGTTTTTAACAGTGGCAGCTGGTGAAAAAGTGGTGGGGTGTAAGGCGCTACTCTAAATTGTACTTTGAATGCGAGCGAATTATCAATGGAGGTCTAAGCGGTCCGCATTCACTCCCACTCATTTACTCATTAACATTATTCTATCCTCTCACTTTAGTAATTTTATTAGGAGACTTAATAGTGTTGTGAGTCACCTTTCAGTCACAGCAGAGCACCGTAAGTTACTTTCACCTCTAAAACACAAACCTTTTGATATTAGCCCCCACCACCACCTTTGCACACCCATCTACTCACAATCACGTCAGTGGCGTAACGAAACTTGGGGGGGGGCTGCAAGGTACATGGAGCCCCCCCCTTTCGGGATTCAATCAGGAGCTCTCAGGCCAGAGTACTGTGCTGAGGGGCCCCTATGCAGCTCAGGCACCCCCCCGCACAGCAAGGGCTGTGGGGCCTATGGTATGCTACTGATTCACCTACCTACCTAAATTCACTCACTCACATTCCCCCACACACTCAGGTTCAGGTTTCACCCATCAACCCATTTGCCCATCTGCATTAAGCACTATCACTCCTACTCTGTCCTCAGTTCACATTCACCTAATCGCTCACATTGAACAACCCATGTCAATCAATTTACCCAATCTCTGCATTAATGGACTGACCAATCTACACAGCAACACCCCTTACATGCAAAACTCCTCACCTATTAAGCACAGCCAATTACAGTATCAAAAAGGCAGACTTACTGTCTTTGTTGGTATGAGTTTAAAATGAATAATACAGGTGAGCTGGGGGCACTAAATAGTATCGAACGCAATAGGGACAGACATGGCCCTTAGTGAAAATGTGCACTACATGACTACAGCAGGGGCGGTGCGTCCATTGGGGGCGTTGGGGCGTTGCTCCCCGCCCACGCCCGCAGCTCTCTCGGCGTCTCTGAACTTAAGTAAACTCTCAGTTTACTTAAGTTCAGAGACGCTCGAGGAGAACTGACAATGCATGTCAGTCAGCATGACGTCGGACCGCCCACCCCCTTCAGAGTCTGAAGGGGGTGGGCGGTCCGGCGTCATGTTGACTGACATGCATTGTCCGACCAGGGGCAGCAGGCAGCAGCACAAGTGCTCATGACTGGTGAGGTCGGCGAATTTTTCCGCCGTGCCCAGTCATGCGCACTAGTGTCTGCTCTGGCTGGCGCATGCCCATTAGGAGAGCGAGGGTTGAGCAAAGGCTCAACCCTCGGTCTCCTAATGGGCAGGCGGGCGGCGAGTAACCCTGCTCTAAGCCAATCCTGGCGCTGCTGGAGCAGCGCCAGTATTGGCTGAGAGGGGTTGCCACTCCAGTGCCGTTCGTGAAGGCGCCAAGGGGAGCAGAGGCGGCGCGGACCGGCTGTCAGGTAAGTTTTATTTTTTATTTTTATTTTTATTCCCTGGCCACCACCCGCGCGCGACAACCCCCCCCCCACACGACAACCCCCCACGAGTATTGCGATGCGATCCGCGACTGGGGTAGATGAACTAGCTGTGACCTAAAGAATCTCCGGGCTCTTGAAAGAGAAGACACACACGGTAAACACGAGTCCAAGTCAAACAAACCAGCAGAAAAAATCATACAGGACAAACCATAGTTCTAAAGCATGAATAGGTCAAGGTTTATTATCTCAGCCTGTAAGGACAGAAGGTGAGGTCCACAGTACAGTAAACTCTGTGCAAGCGCATCACAGAGCACCAGCTGGTATGCAGGGCTGTGCCCTCCAGGACTGGCCAGAAAGTGTCGCAGAGTCAGGGTCTCTGGCACTGGGCAACAACGTGAAGTTCTAGCCACAGTCAGCCCGGCCCCCGTGCCTGCCGACTGGAAACCGTAGTTGTACCGAACGGGTTATAATCAGAGCTAAGGTCGATGAAACGACTTTGGTTTCTAAAGTATAATGCATGTTTTTCCATTTTAGGCCTACCTTTGGTGATTGCCAATTTATGTCACGATCATTGCCTGCTTTAATAGAAACAGGCAGACCGCCAAAAGCACATTTTGTTGCGTGGGGGTTTGAGCCAGCATTACAATAACATCTTACAAGGCCCGTAATTGTAAACACTTGAAAATCATCCTTAATGTCAGTTTCTGGAGAAGCCAAGTCAGCGTATTCATGCCATGCTAGGCTTGTGCTGATCCCGCCGCCGGAGCTGTTCGCAAAGGCATTAAAACGGTGTTTTTGTGAATAAACGAGTTTCTTTCCTCTCTACTGTGATAGGCTGCTTGTCCCTTGTTGCTTTCTGTAAGAGTGCGCTTGAAACGCCAATGCGTGTATGAAGTTCGCATTTTGTGCCTCGTAGTCAAAGACGATGAATTTCAAATAGCACCTTTTTTTTGTTTCCATTATTTATTTTCTTGCTAAAGGGCTGCATGCTGAAGGCGGGCTGCATGCAAGGCCGCTTCAGAGTGCTTGAAACAAGTAGGTGAAAACAATGAAGGGAAAGAGGATAAAAGAAGTGATAAGGACTAGTGACGCAACATATTAGTGATCAGTGCAAACATTGGCAAAGCCAATAGGTTGGGCTTTCTTTGTGCTTTACAAGCCATAATCCGCCTGAGGCGCTTAACAGCAGCAGTGTCAGGATGGTAGTGGAAAAGACGAGCCGCTAATTGCTTTCAATGTGAAAGCAAATCTCAAGTGGCAGGGGAGAAAAGCTGCTGGACTGGGAAACTTAAAGCAGCCCTGGCAAAAATGCTCAAACCTGGTCGGTTCCCTTCGTTTCTGTAGGGTCTTGGGCCCTAGTGGGCTTTCTGTAATATTTGTTTTGGACTCTTCGAGACCTAGTAACTATATGCGGGAGCTACCGAAGGTGAGATCTATGGATTTTATGTAGGTGCGGGCGAACTCATGACCAGCATATTTGGTAAGCCAAACGATGTTTGAAGCAATGCGGAACGTGGTTTACGGAACGGGCCCTATGGGTTTGAATGAATTCCGTCATATGGGAACTATGTACATATCTCTAGAGTGCCGAGGATCATTTAATGACAAATGTTGGGTGATTTTGGTTTTTACGTTAAATGTGTTTTTAGAAGCATTTTGGCCTGTTGAACGCAAGGGTGTACTGCTTCGTATGTTTATATCGGATGGGGATAATAAGGATTGGAGATTTCGGTCATACTGTTTTCATCTTGGATCACGTTAGACTAACATGGTGGAATTTATTGAGCATGTTATCGGACTGCAACCGGGTATCACCCTTAGGAATGTAACATTCATGTATATCTAACTGTAAGCACGTCCGATCCGGTGCCTTGTTCTTGGTAATGCCGGTAAGTGTTTGCAAGCTAATGCTGTGTTCTGTATATTGTGCCGAGACCCCTCATCATGCTTACCTCCCCCACTGACACCCCAGGCCCTCCCTGCACATTGCTCGCTCCTTTAGAAGTGGAGCTGCGGCATTTGCTCCCTTGTGAAATGGATCCAAATATCCGAGTCAGGCCCAAAGCGAGAGATATGTGCATACTGTGTAACATGTGCTTACAGTGGCCAGGCCTCTGATGTATGGCATTAAAACTGGCCCTGTGTACATGCCCCTAAGTTAACACTGATGCCAAAAACATGGATTGACTTGCAAACAATGAATGTTAAAAACGTCGAGGGAATGCATTTCAGCGATTTAGTTCCTCTCTTATTTTACATGTTTACTTGATCTTGCATTCCCCACGAGGTAGCTATTTTATAATGTTGTTGTTTATCTGCATTTTTTTCTGTGCATACTTTGAGGCTTGAGCCATGCCAGGTGTTTATGAGGGGCTTTGATTGAGCACGCAGGCGCTAAGGCTAAAGCCAAACAAAATGCCTGTCAGTGGGTTGGCCTCTCTGCAGAGCACACAGAACATTATTTGTGTATTCCTTTTGCAACTGAAATTCTGTGGAAATGTGTGTGAAGGGTGTACACTGATGTCAAAATATTTGCAAGGCAAAAGTAAGAGAAATTAAAGTGCTTATATTTGAGGGAGTGCAGTGCGTGTTGGGGGCGGTGAAGTGACAGAGATGTGAGGAAGGGCATTCGGGGAAGAGTGAAAAGAGGATGCTGAAGAGGAAAGAGAGGGGGTTGAAGATGTGCAGATGGACAAGATATGCAGAGAAAAAGAGGATACATATCTAACATAAAGCACACATATTCGAAGGCCAAAAATCCTTCCACAGGCCTCAATGCTATTTAATTCACAGACTCACTATTTCAGAATTTCAGAATTTAAACATTTTCAATGTTAATTATTTATAAGAAATCATTGTTGTTACTCATTTATCTTAAACAGCTAACACCCAGTGACAAAGCCAATCATACTGACAGGCTTTAGGCGTATGTCAGTTGCTGTGCCATTTATCTGGATAAAATTACATCTCGGAGAGAAACCAAAATACCGGTCTGATGGCACACTATGGGAATCACAGAAATGTATTTGGCATGTTCCTTTATAGGGAGCACCCACTTTTTTCATCTCACTTAAAGACCTGTCTGCACATATTTCTATATGACTCGTTACAGCCAGTAGCTGTGGGTGCTTCCCGAAGTCTGGATAGAGCATATTTTTCCAAAGTTAATGCTGCATGCAGTGCAAGACACTGGGCAAGCATACATTTTAAAGGGCTAAAGTTGTCATGCAGAACAATTTACATATTACAGTAACTGTTGAACAAATTGATGCAAGAAGATACAGGGCAGTTTTTAATATGTTTAATATTTCAAGACTATACGTTCCCACTGCTTAATAAGCCTTGCTTTATCGCTGCATTCATTTGCTTTAAAATGCACCATTTGCCAATCTTTTTAAATTTCTTTCTCAGGAGAGGGACTCTCCTAGACCCCAGGTTTGTCCATTGAACTTGTTCACATCGCTAACTAGTGTTTTCTATTGGAAAGGGTAGAGCCAAAGCAGTCTTGCTTAGTACCCTAGCCCTCTTCAGAAGTCAGACTTGCTTGGCAACCCAGAAATTCTCTGAAATAATGTATGAGTTTTCTTTTATGAATGCCTAGAAGAACTGAATTTTTAGTCCATTTATCACAGAAATAGTGCTGAAAATTGCACCAAAAAGATGCCAATTTAAAAAAAAAATCTTCACGGGGGGAGAACCCCCCGAACCCCCCTTATTGCCGTTGGGCTCGCTCGCTGCGCTCGCTCGCATACGTTCATTCGTTCTCCATACGCCTCACCAGTTTCAAATTCCACCAGCCTCCACTGGACTACAGATACCCAGATGAAAGGGGGGGAGACAGTAAAGGGAAGGCAGAGACTAAGGGCCCACTGTCTTAGTGTCTGTGCCCCCCTCCCTGTCATGGGGTACCGGGTTATTAGGAAGAGACCAACAAGAGAAAGGAAAGATAGGGCAGAAGGGGAAACGGAGTTTTGCATTTCAATACAGAGGAACTCAAACAAAGATGACAATGTACCTGTTTGTTTTTCTTTTAGATGTCCCATTGCTCCATTCATAGTGACTCCAATACCGGGCACATGCTCATTTTCTGGTAAATTCAGGTCAGAACCCTTCCTACCACTATAACAGAATGCAACACCCGCACCACTTTCTTTTGCCATCAAGACAAAATCATTGGTGTCAGGCGGACTTTCTACCTGCTCTGGGGCATATTTGGGGCTATCTATCCAATTGGGACAAGCCTCCTACCTGCCCCCAGTGGGGCAGAAAGACACTAATGCCCCTTCTGGAGAGGGGGGTATGGCTCCATCCCAGGGTAGGCCAGACCCTCCTTTTGTATGTTTTGACTCCCTTTTTAAATGCCCGCTCCGTCCCTGGAAAAACAAATACTGTATAAATGTAGTCCCGGGTGTCTAGTGTACTTTCTGTCCCCCGGGAGAGGGGGGTGGGGGGAACAGGGGTAATTGCCCAAATTTGCACCAAGGGGGACAGAAAGACTGGCTTCTTGTGGGAGGGGGACATGGCTAACCCCATGATGGGCAGAGCTCACTCCAATACTCATTAAAAAAAAAAAATCCTGGTGTCTAGTGGGCTTTTTGCACCCCGGGGGAAGCAGATTGTGGGTAATCATCCCATCTGCCCTCCAGGGGAGACAAAAAGACTGTCACCAGAGTTTTTGGGGGGTTGGGGGCATGGCCATGCCCATAGTGGGCAGCTCCCACCCCAATATGGGCTTTCTGCCCCTGGGGTGGCATATCAAGGGTAATTATCCCATCTGCCCTGGGGGCAGAGGGACTATCTCTCTTTTTGTTTGGGTGGGGGCATAGCCATTCCTATGGTGGGAAGCCCCCACCCCTATATATACTTGTGTCTTGTGATCTTTCTGCCTCCTGGTGTTCAGAGGACTCTCTGCCCCCCAGGGGGCACATCAGGGCTAATTACCCCATCCGCCCCCAAGGGGGACAGAAAGACAATCTCTTTTCTTGATGGGTTAGGGGCGTGTCAATGCCCGTGGTGGGTGGTTCCCACCACTATATATATATATTTTTCAACATTTTCTGGTTTCTAGTGTGCTTTCTGCCCCCGATGGGGCAGATTGGGGTAATCACCCCATCTGCCCTCGGGGGCAGAAAGACTGTCACCATAGTTTTTTGGTGGAGAGTGGCATGGGCATTCCCTTAGTGGGCAGCCTCCACCCCTACATTTATTTTAAAAATAGACCCTGGTGTCTAGTGGGCTTTTTGCACCCCAGGGGAAGCAGATTGTGGGTAATCATCCCATCTGCCCTCCAGGGGAGACAAAAGGACTGTCACCAGAGTTTTTGGGGGGTGGGGGGCATGGCCATGCCGATAGTGGGCAGCTCCCACCCCAATATTTATTTTAAGAATAGACTCCAGTGTCTAGTGGGCTTTCTGCCCCTGGGGTGGCATATCAAGGGTAATTATCCCATCTGCCCTGGGGGCAGAGGGACTATCTCTCTTCTTGTTGCGGTGTGGGCATAGCCATTCCTATGGTGGGAAGCCCCCACCCCTATATATACTTGTGTCTTGTGATCTTTCTGCCTCCTGGTGTACAGAGGACTCTCTGCCCCCCAGGGGGCACATCAGGGCTAATTACCCCATCTGTCTCCAAGGGGGACAGAAAGACAATATCTTTTCTTGATGGGCTAGGGGCGTGGCAATGCCCGTGGTGGCTGGTTCCCACCACTATATATATATATTTTTCAACATTTTCTGGTTTCTAGTGGGCTTTCTGCCCCCGATGGGGCAGATTGGGGGTAATCACCCCATCTGCCCTCGGGGGCAGAAAGACTGTCACCATAGTTTTTTGGTGGAGAGTGGCATGGACATTCCCATAGTGGGCAGCCTCCACCCCTACATTTATTTTAAAAATAGACCCTTGTGTCTAGTGGGCTTTCTGCCACCATGGGGCAGATCTGGGGTAATTACCCCCAACCACCCCCCAAGAGGGGCAGAACGTCTATCTTTATTCTTGTTTGAGTGGGTGAATAGCCATGCCCAGGGTGGACAGCCCCACCCCTATATTTGAAAAAAAATAATAACATTTCCTGGTGGCTAGTGGGCTTTCTGTTTCCTGTGTGGGCAGACTGGGGGTAATCAGCACATCTGCCCACCGGGGGAGTCAGAAAGACTGTCACCCTAGTTCCATGTTTTTTTGAGGATGGGGGCATGGCCATGCACATACTGGGCAGCCCCCACCCCTACATTTACTTAAAAATAGACCCTGGTGTCTAGTGGCCTTTCTGCCACCACAGGGGGCAGATCTGGGGAAATTACCTCCATCCGCCCCAAGAGGGGCAGAAGGTCTAGCTCTCTTCATGTTTTGGTGGGGGAATGGCCTTGCCCATGGAAGACTTGCCCCTATATATAAAAAATAAAACATCTCTGGTGTCTAGTGGGCTTTCTGCTCCGCCCGTGGGGGAAGAATGGGGGTAATCACCACGTCTGCCTGCTGGTGGTGTCAGAAAGACTGTTACCATAGTTCTTTGGGGGTTGGGGCATGGCCATGCCCATAGTGAGCAGCAACCACACCTATATTTGTTTTAAAAATAGACTATATTGTCTAGTGGGGTATATCGGGGGTAATTACCCCATCGCCCCCCCCTAGGGTGGGGGCATGGCCATGCCAATGGTGGGCCGCCCCACCCCTATATTTGTTTCTTTTTAAATCATTCCCTGGTTTCTAGTGGACTTTCTGACTCCTCGGACTATCTCTCTTCTTGGTGGGGGGGCATGGCTAGGCCCATGATGGGCCATTCCCCCACTATCGTATTTTTTTTAAGCATTGTCTGGTGTATAGTGGGCTTTCTGCCCCCTGATGGGGCAAATTGGGGGTAATAACCCTATATGCCCTCCAGGGGGGCAGAAAGACTGTCACCATAGTTTTTTGGGGAGTGGCGGCATGGCCATGCCCATAGTGCGCAGCCCCCACCCCTATATTTATTTTAAAAATAGAACTTGGTGTCTACTGGGCTCTCAGCTCCCTGGGAGGGGGGCAGATTGGGAGTAATTGCCCGATCAGCCCCCCAGGGGTGCAGAAAGACTATCTCTCTTCTTATTTTATATTTTTAAAACAAAACCATTCCCCTGTGTCTAGTGGGCTTTCTGACACCCCTAGGAAGAAGATTGGGGGTAATCACCCCCATCTGCCCTCCAGGGGGACAGAAAGACTGTCAATATGGTTTTTGGGGGAGTAGGGACATGGCCATGCCCATTGTGAGCAGCCCCCACCCCAATATTTCTATTAAAAATAGACCCCGGTGTCTAGTGGGTTTTCTGGCCCCAGGGCAGCAGACAGGGGGTAATTACTGCCTACTGCCTCCTTTGGGGGGCAGAAATACTAGCTCTCTTCTTGGTGGAGGGGCATGGCCAGGCCCATGATGGGCCATTCCCACCACTATATTATTTTATTTTTTTAAACATTGTCTGGGGTATAGTAGGCTTTCTTCCCCCAGATGGGGCATATTGGGGTAATCATCCCATCGGCATTCCAGGGGGCAGAAAGTCTGTCACCAAAGTTTTTGGGGGTGGGTGCATGGCCACGCCCATAGTGGGCAGCCCATACACCTATATTTATTTTGAAAATAGACCCTGGTGTCTAGTGGGCTTTCTGACACCACAGGTGGGGGCAGATCTGTGGTAATTAACACCAACCGCCCTTCTATTGGGGCAGAAAGACTATCTCTCTTCTTGTTTGGGTGAGGGCATGGCCATGTCCATGGCGGGCAGCCCCAAACCCTATATTTTAAAAATAAAACAATCCCTGGTGTCTAGTGTGCTTTGTGCACCTGGGGGGCACAGAGGGGGTAACCACCCCATCTACCCTCCAGGGGAGCCAGACAGACTGCCACTGTAGTTGTTTGGAGGGTGGGGTCATGGCCATGCCCATAGTGGGCGGCACCTCCCCAATATTTATTTTAAAAATTGACCCTGGTGCCTATTGGGCTTACTGCCCCCCCCCCCCGGGTGGGGCAGATTGGGGATAATCACCCCATATGCCCTTGGGGGGGGGCAGGAAGACTATTTCTCTTCTTGTTTGAGTGGGGAATGGCGATGACCATGGTGGACAACCCCCACCCCTAAATTTGTTTTTTTTTAAAACATTCCCTGGTTTCTAGTGGGCTTTCTGTCACCCCCAGTGGGGCAAATTGGTGTTAATCACCCGTGTCTGACCTCCAAGGGTGACAGAAAGACCAACAGCATAGTTTTTGATGGGGTGGGGGGCATGGCTTAACCCATCGTGGGCAGTCCCCACCCCAATATTTATTTTAAAAATAGACTCCAGTGTCTAGTGGGCTTTCTGTCCCTGGGGGAGGTAGATCATGGGTAATTACCCCCATTCACACACCAAGGGGGCAGAAAGACTGTTCTAATATGGGGGAGCACATGCCCTTGCCCAAGGGGCCGCTCCCCCAAAATCCTTGGTGTCTAGTGTGTGGATCCCTGCTTGGGGATCACTCTCCTATGGCGATCTCCAAGTAGGGATCCACTGGGCAGAAATATAACTGGAAAGGAGAGATTCTACCCGTTTCAACGATACCTCTCCTACCCTAATCAGTGCTCAGGCAGCTGAGATATGCCCCAGAGCACTGTTGCAGTAAAAGTAAAACAAGCCTATCTGCTCATTTTACTTTCAATTTAGTGTAATTACATCAGTGCACCCTGTATGCTGATTGTGATTACACTAACCAAAAAAAAAACTCCTCCAGAGCAGCCTGAGTTTAAAAAATAATAAAGGGATCCCGCTGGTGCCCTGCACCAGAAGGACCTTTATTTACTTCCCCAGTGTCAACCAATGGCTGACAACTGCACTGGGCAGGTAGTGCAAGTTCCTGCCATTTTCCAACGCCCGCACTAAAGGGGTCAACAGTATTATTGATCACACACTGCTGAGCAATAACAGCAGTAATTTGCTCCACCCATCATTGTGCACCCTCACTTTCAGCTTAGGACCATAATATCAGGCGGGCAAAAAATAGCAGTTAGAACCCTCTTCAGCTTTCCACTGTCTTCTGCCTAGGTGTTCACTGAGCAAGAACCCTGTTGTACATCAGTGGTGCTCCCACCAATCCTGTGGTTTCCTTGATCTCTTTAGTGTCAGGGAAAGTGTTGTG
Source organism: Calotriton arnoldi (assembly GCA_963921515.1). NCBI lineage: Eukaryota > Metazoa > Chordata > Amphibia > Caudata > Salamandridae > Calotriton > Calotriton arnoldi. The sequence goes on along the minus strand of CAWUFW010022130.1, from coordinate 40,417 downwards.
TTTGCATGGGTAGAGCCTTCCTTGGCTCCACTAGTGTAAACCCGTGAGCTTGTGGCCCATCCGCCAAGGGTTTGCAATGTCCCCATGACTGTCTTCAGGCTGTATTGAATGCAGTGTGACTATCACTCCTTTTCCCCGCATGTGTCTAACATTCAAGGGGTGACAAACACAGGCAGGGATAATGTAGAATGACCCCATGCACAGGGCGAAAATGCCCTAGATGCTGGAGACATTTCTTTATTGCGAAAACAAACTCCGACTTTAGTCATTTATTTTCACAATACAAAAAAGTTTGAAGATCTAGCACTTTCAACATGGCGTCCACTTGGCAACACTTTATTGCTGTCAAGAAATTTGCTGTTGCTGCAGCTCTCTTGACAGCACAGAAATTCCCAAAAGAAAGGTGGGAATCGCTAAATAGGGGGGGATGGTCCTATACCAGGGTGAGACCCATAGCCTGCCCTCCCCTGGTGGACAGGCTGACCATCTACCAAAGTGTACATGACACCTCATATTCTTTTATTGTCGTAGCTAGTACACAAGCCCTAAATCTGCTTTGCGCTAGTTTTCTAACATGCCTGCTCTCCCAGTTATTCTTTAGAATTGATTTAGTGCTACCTTTCCTGGTCCTCATCTTCCCTTCCTCACTTGGTGATATGGCCCACCCTGATGTTTCTGTCACTTGTTCACAGTATAGGAAGTAGTATTCCAAACTACACTGCATTTGATTTTGAAGAGTACAAAAACAATACCTATTTTGCTCAGTGCAGGACAATAAGTCTTAAGATCCACAGATCTTACCATGCACCACGGTTTTGCTCAAGGCTGTAACAGCCATGTAAATTAGCCGGCCATCATCAATTAGCACTACACAAAATAGATGATGAAATATATATATATATATATATTTCACTGAAAAAACCATAGGTTTTAGGGACAGTTATAGTTAGTTGGACATTGCACTCGTACAAAACCCGTGAAATTCCCCCGTTATAGTTAGTCCAGCTAACTATAACTCACGCCCCGCAATGCACTGCTGATGACGTCACATATTACATCACTCATGACATGGTCAGTGACATCACTGATGACATCACTGATGACATCTCAAATGACATCACTGATGACATCACTGATGACATCATCCAGTGACTGTGTGTTTCTGTAAAGTTTAAATATTTTTAATATATATAGGAAAAGACGTATTGAAGAATGAGTGGGTGTGTAAGTGTCTGTATGGATGATTTAGTAGGTGCGTGACTGACTGTATAAGTGAGTGATTTAACGTATCTTACTGAATGCATGGGTTAGTGACTAAACTGGGTGAATGTCTGTATCCGTCTGTCTGTTGCTTTGTAAGTGGCTGCATGTGTTTGAGAATAGCTACATGAGTGTCTATATGAGTTATTGAATGCTTGTGTGAGTATCTGTATGGGTGCCTGAGTGTTTGTGTGGGAGGGGTGTGTGCGACTCTGTGCATAGATGTGTGAGTGGGTGATTCACTGGGTGGATGGTTTCAAGAGTGCATCTGTGATAGACTGTATGGGTGGGTAAGTGTGTGTAAGAGTGTGTTAGTGAGTGAATGTATGTCCCAGTGGTACATGTGTGAGTAACTACATATGTGAAAGGCAGTATATATGTGTGTTGGAGTATATAAATAGCTATAAGCAAGAGTGACTGATTGTGATAGTGGCTGTATGGATGAGTGTGTGCTTGTATCAGTGATTGTATAAGAGCGTAAGAATGTGCTAGTATTTGTATGAGTAAGTGAGCTGGTGTGTGTATAACTGTATAGGTGAGTAAATGGTAGTGTGTTTAATTATTTGCATGACTGACTAGGTGTGTGAGTACCTCTATGGATGAGTGGCGGTGTTTGAGTGTCTATATAGGAGTATGAGTGCATATGATAGTCCTGTACTGAGTGACCGTAAATATGAGTGACTGTTCGGGTGAGTGAGTGGATGTGTGTGTGTAGACCTAAGAATCAGTGAGTGGGTATGTAGTTATTGGTGTTGGAGTGTCTATGGTTTTGCGACTGGCAGTCTGTACTTTAGAGTGGGTGTATCAAAGGTTATATTAGGGTGTGAGAAGATGCATGAAATTATCACATGGATGATGTCATCAGTGATGTCATCAGTGATGTCATTTGAGATGTCATCAGTGATGTCATCAGTGATGTCACTGACCATGTCATGAGTGATGTAATATGTGACGTCATCAGCAGTGCATTGTGGGGCGTGAGTTATAGTTAGCTGGACTAACTATAACGGGGGAATTTCACGGGTTTTGTACGAGTGCAATGTCCAACTAACTATAACTGTCCCTAAAACCTATGGTTTTTTCAGTGAATTTCAAAGGTTTTTTAAATGCTAATTTGTAACTATAACGTCCCTGAAACCTATGGTTTTTTCAGTGAATTTCAAAGGTTTTTTAAATGCTAATTTGTAACTATAACATGTCTGAAACCTACGGTTTTTTCAGTGAATTTCAAAGGTTTTGTAAATGACAATTTTTAAATGTATTAATTGTTATATAAATTTTTAAAATACTGATTTACTACATTTTTAGAAACAATTTATTTTTACATATTTTATTATTTAAATTACATTGTAATTACATTATACATTACATTACAAAAAATACTTTCTCAGAATGAATTACTTTAGTTTAAATACTTTGCACATAGGCAATAGACTTTTAAGTACAGTAGTTACAGTTGTTGCAATGTGCAACACATTTTCAAACACAATGCAACATTCAGCTCAATGTGAATTTCTAGTTAAATGCAATTAGTTACTTTATGGATTACTTTTCTAACCACCTGACTGGATCCTAGATTCAGTCCTGGCACATCTCCTGTAAACAGTTGAGTAAAAGCGTTTTGGTTACAGTCGTGATTTTTAAGGAATATTATTGTACTTTAAAAGTTGACACTTAGAAACTTTTTCTCATAGAATCACCAATGTTATCCTATGGAAGGAAATTCACTTAGCAGGTAAAAACTGTTATCGTTACTTTTTCTTACTCAGTGTTGGATCCTGGATCCAGCACTGGTGCATCTCCTGTAAACAGTTGAATGAATGCGTTTAAGTCATACAGGCGATTTTTAAGGAATATTTGTAGTTTGTGAAAATCGACACTTTGAAAGTTTTCTGCTGAAAACCAGACAATGGATTCCTATGTTAGAAAATATAAGTTACTGGTAAGTACGGTTAAAATTACTTTTCAGGGTCAGTGCTGGGCTAAAAGATGCAGCACTGGGTTCTCTCCTGATAACAGGTGAGTAAATTGGAATTCGTACTTTGGTTGATTTTAGAGGAATATTATAAAGTTCCAAAACTCCACACTTAGAAGAATTTCCAAGTGAAACCAGTCAATGTTAGCCTATGAAGGAAATTCAAGTTACCGGTAAGTACGGTTAAAATTAATTTTGAGGATCAGTACTTGGCTGAAAGATGCAGCACTGAGGTCTCTCCTGATAACAGGTGAGTAAATCAGAATTCGGATTTCGGCTGATTTTAGAGGAATATTTTAAAGTTCCAAAAATCAACACTTAGAAACTTTTTCAGCAAAAAGCAGGCAATGATATCCTATGCAAGGAAATTCAAGTTACTGGTAAGTACGGCTAAAATTACTTTTGAGGATTAGTACTGGGCTGAAAGATGCAGCACTGAGGTCTCTCCTGATAACAGGTGAGTAAATCGGAATTCGTATTTCGGCTGATTTTAGAGGAATATTTTAAAGTTCCAAAACTCCACACTTAGAAGAATTTCCAAGTGAAACCAGTCAATGTTAGCCTATGAAGGAAATTCAAGTTACCGGTAAGTACGGTTAAAATTACTTTTCAGGACCAGTACTGGGCTGAAAGATGCAGCACTGAGGTCTCTCCTGATAACAGGTGAGTAAATCGGAATTCGTATTTCGGCTGATTTTAGAGGAATATTTTAAAGTTCCAAAACTCCACACTTAGAAGAATTTCAAAGTGAAACCAGTCAATGTTAGCCTATGGAAGGAAATTCAAGTTACTGGTAAGTACGGTTAAAATTACTTTTCAGGACCAGTACTGGGCTGAAAGATGCAGCACTGAGGTCTCTCCTGATAACAGGTGAGTAAATCGGAATTCGTATTTCGGCTGATTTTAGAGGAATATTTTAAAGTTCCAAAACTCCACACTTAGAAGAATTTCAAAGTGAAACCAGTCAATGTTAGCCTATGGAAGGAAATTCAAGTTACTGGTAAGTACGGTTAAAATTACTTTTCAGGACCAGTACTGGGCTGAAAGATGCAGCACTGAGGTCTCTCCTGATAACAGGTGAGTAAATCGGAATTCGTATTTCGGCTGATTTTAGAGGAATATTTTAAAGTTCCAAAACTCCACACTTAGAAGAATTTCCAAGTGAAACCAGTCAATGTTAGCCTATGAAGGAAATTCAAGTTACCGGTAAGTACGGTTAAAATTACTTTTCAGGACCAGTACTGGGCTGAAAGATGCAGCACTGAGGTCTCTCCTGATAACAGGTGAGTAAATCGGAATTCGTATTTCGGCTGATTTTAGAGGAATATTTGCACAATGGTGAAGGGAGGGGGCGGGGCCTCAGGTGACATCTGTGCAAACGCGCCCCGTTGCGCGTTTTAAGTTGGGGGATTAAGTCCCCTTGAATCCTGAGGGTCCCTAGGGGCCAACTAGCCCACCAGGAACCTCCAATATGCGCCAGGGGGCTGCGTTGCAGAGACGTGTAGAGAGGCCACACCCCTTTTACACCTCTCTGCAACGCAGCTCTGTGGCGCTTTCTGGATGTACCTGTTGGGCTAGTTGGCCCCCAGGGACCCTCAGGATTGAAGGGGATTTAATTCCCCATCTTAAAACGCGCCACGGGGCCTGTTTGCACACATGTCACCTGAAGCCCCGCCCCTCCCTTCACCACTGTGCAAACGCGCCCCGTGGCGCGTTTTAAGTTGGGGGATTAAGTCCCCTTGAATCCTGAGGGTCCCCGGAGTCCAACTAGCCCACCATATACCTCCAAAAGCGCCACAGAGCTGCGTTGCAGAGAGGTGTAAAAGGGGCGTGGCCTCTGTACACCTCTCTGCAAGGCAGCCCCCTGGCGCATACTGGAGGTACCTGGTGGGCTAATTGGCCCCCAGGGACCCCCAGTATTCAAGGGGAATTCGTTCCCCCTCTGCAAACGCGCCAGGGGGCGTGTTTGCAGAGTGGTGAAGGAAGGGGGCGGGGCCTGCGGGCCCGATCGTTTTAAAAAATTTTTTTTTTTTCTCCCCTGAAGGGGGGCTGTGTGGCCCCCCTTCCTTTTTTCTTTTTTTGGGCCCTGGGGACCCCATCCCCCAGGGCCTTACCCCTTTTTTAAAATTACCTTTAAAAAAAAAAAACGGGAAGGGGGCCGCGTGGCCCCCCTTCCCTTGGCCTGTATTGGCCCCGGGGACCCCATCCCCCGGGGCATGGCCTCTATATTTTTTTTTTGAGGGGGGCAGCGTGGCCCCCCTCCTCTGGCCATTTTAAGGCCCCGGGGACCCCATCCCCCGGGGCCGGCCTTTCCTTTTTAAAAAAAATTTTTTTTGCTCTTTTTTGGGGAGGGGGGCCGCGTGGCCCCCCTCCCGGGCCACTACTTGCCCCGGGGACCCCATCCCCCGGGGCTGGCCCTCTCCGTTGGGGACTGTGGGGGTCCCCAATCCCCCACAGTCCCGCCGGCTCCCCACGTCCCTTGGGAGCCGGCATTGCTGTTCCACATGGGGAGCAGCTGACATGCTGCTCCCCATGTGGAAAGCAATCGCTTTGGATATTGGAAGAGAGAGCAGGTTTCCCTGCTCTCTCTTCCAATATCCAAAGCAGTTTGTTATGGCAGGACGGGAGCCGCGAGGCTCCCGTCCTGCCATAGCAAACTACAGTGTCCCGGGGGTAGGCACCGCGGGACACTGCAGGAGCCGGCCCTGGGGGTGGTGGTCCCCAGGGCCATCAAGGGCTCCAGGAGGGGGGCCGCGCGGCCCCCCTCCCTACATCAGCACAGCCCCGGGGAGGTGGTGGTCCCCGGGGCTTCGGGGGTCCAAAACGGACCCCCATTTTAATTTGTTAGTGCCCCGGGGAGGTGGCGGTCCCCGGGGCGTGTGGGGGGGCTGGAGCCCCCCCACACAGGTTGTTTAATTTTTTTAAAAAAAGCCCCGGGGAGGTGGTGGTCCCCGGGGCTGCGGGAGGGCTCAGAGCCCTCCCGCACCATTTTTAAAAGAAAGCCCCGGGGGGTGGCGGTCCCCGGGGCTTGGGGGGCCCTTTGAGGCCCCCCATACATAAAATAAACCCCCCCCCAGCATGCCCCCGGGACTTGGGCCACCCGGGGGCAAAATACAATCGAAGCGCGGGAGACCGCGCTTCGATTTTTTTTTTTTCGGCAGGATTCGCGCACCCTGAGCGCATCCTGCCGATTTTTTTTTTTTAAAAAAATGCTTTTTTTTGCCCAGGGGGTCCTTGTGGGACCCCCTGAGCAGGCCTAGGGGGTTAGGGTGTTTCTACCCTGCCCCCTTTGTGCGTTTTGCACACTTGTTTCTTTTTTTTTTCTCGGCGGGATACGCGCACCCTAAGCGCATCCCGCCGATTTAAAAAAAAAAAAAAATCTTTTTTCTGCCCAGGGGGTCCTTGTGGGACCCCCTGAGCAGACCTAGGGGGTCAGGGTGTTTCTACCCTGCCCCCTTTTTGCGCTTTGCGCACTTGTTTCTGTCCCTCGGTTCTACCGAGGGACAAAATGGCTGCCAACACTTCCTGAATCGGAATGTTGACAGCCAGCTGACAGCCAATTAGCATGCAGCTCGTGATCGGGACGGTGCGCGCAGGGTGCGCTGAGGGTACGCGTATCCGACGCGCCCATAGATATATATGTACTTTTACTTTTGATTTTCTCAGGAACTACTGAACGGATTTACACCATTTAAGCAAAAGGCACCAGTCTGAACCAAGGACTACCTCTTTGCCAAATTTGGTGTAATTCCGTTCAGCAGTTCGGGCTGTAGCTGCGACTAAAGGTTCCTATGGAAAAATGAATGGGGAAAACGCGTTTTGGGACCCCCTTTTTTCTCGGCCCCCGCTTCACGTATCACCCCGAGACTTTCAGGGTAGGAGCGGAGCGGAGCGCCCCAACAAGTTGGAAACTTTCACGAAGATTCGTCAACCGGCGCCAACGTTATTTCAAATAGAATGTCGCGGATTTCCTATGGATAATAGGTTGTAACTATAACTATCTACTGGCGACCGCCAGTAGATAATGTATTTCAGAAATTCTGGAAATTCAGCAGATGGGATTCCTCACATAATTGGATTGGGAGTGAGTTACACAATTTAAAGGCAACACCTGAGAATGCTGTATTGCCTGTGGTGGAGAAAGTGATGAGGGGTGGCCAGAAGTGATAACTGGCAGACTCACAGGCCTTCACAGGTTTACGTCCCTTAAATTTGATGACAGGAAAATGTTAGCAGAAGTTCCTCCACCATACTATCCATATAGTGGTGAAAGTTCCGCCTGTGGATCTTATTCTGCAATTTCCCCCTTCCTCCAGATATCAAACGAGTTCTTTTTAACACTCTGTTAAATCAGGAACCTGCATGTTCAAGGAAGAGGGGACACCTAGCTACCATTGCTCATCTTCTGACAATTGATGACAAGCATTTACATTTTGATTGTGTGTCAGTGAGACAGAAATGTTTGTTGATCCTATTGAAAGTTGCGAAAGAGCATCAATAATATGCCTCTTCCCGTTCACACTATTGTATTGGAAACAACATTTCTTGTTTGGTGTTTAACAGTTGTAGCTGTGTAGCCAGTAAACCATATATAATGCTTAGTGTCACATAAAAGGATTAGCCTAATCAGACATTCAAAGAAGATGTAATAACCAAGCTACTGCGTACCATATGACTAATGCTTTGGAGAGCAAATCAATGGTAATTTCATTTAAAGAGAAACAGTTTTGTTCACCACAAGGTAAACACTGTTTTAATGGCTGATGCAGAGAGATGCTCAACACTGTGACACAGAGGACCATTAACATCATGTCTCATTCACTTGTAATGTAGCGTAGGGGCACCCGCAAGAATATCCATTATTCTACTGTTTGTTATTGAGTGGTTCAGTACCTTACTATACACAAGCATGCAAAGTGGTTGAAGCAGGCACAGATCTTTTTAGTATTGTCCCAAAATCTGTGATTGTATATGAAGTTTGTTTGATCTAGGTCAATGAGGTCAGGCAGAAAAGGCCCCAGATGTGTGGCTGGGTCACCTGTGTAACTTTCTGCATCTATGGTGAATAAAGAGACAGGTCTGTATGAGCTACAGAGCTCTGGTCTTTACCTAGGTTAGGGATGACTGCTATTTGTGCTTCTCTTATTGTCTCTGAAATGGTTCCGGATTCAGCAAAAGTGTTGAAGAGTGTTATCAACAATAAGTCCAAGAGCCCTCAGAAGATTCAGTAAATAAGGATGTAACTGTTGGCCTGCAGCCCTCCACATTTTGAGCCATGCTATTGCACTTATCACTTCCTCTGTCTGTATAACAATAATTCTTGCTCATATGTCAAAGATGTGTGAGTTTTCTAGGAAATCTCTCTTGAAATCTAGAGGCGGATCTTCAGCTTAATAGAGCTCTGTATTAAATGAGCTGATAGCTCCTAGTACCTTTTGGTCAATATGTCTCAGAAAGCCTTTATCGTCTCTAATTTCTGCTACTCAGCCCTCCATCACATTTGCACAAGTTTATAGGAAAGCACAATTAAACAGTAGTGGCTAGGTACACAGTCTGCACAAACGTGTGTTCCTTCCTCAACCCAATCAAAACGTATTTGCACGGTGCCCAAAGGAATTGAAATGGTCACCACACTCCAATATAGGGAAGCAGAGCCTCCCAAACAGAAGAAAGAATACCCCTGAGCTCCGTAATGATAGTATCAAGTCTAAATTATTTCAAGAGTGTCCTTACACAAATTTCAATACACTATATATATAGGGAATGCAATTCACATTCAAGATAAATCGCATTCCGGCGTATAATGCGATGTGTCGGAGTACTCTCCGTGACCTGATATTTTGGTTCACACTTGGATGCCATTAACATTGAAGATTTTTTCTGAGACAAGGATATAGTGGGGAATCGATGGTATTATCCGTCTTGAATGTGGATCATATTGCCTTTATATATAGAGCATTGAAATTTGTGTTAGCCTTGAGGAAGTCTTGGTTGATGAACCTGTATGATGAAACACGCATTGGTTACAGAACCGATAAAGACTGCAGGATGTATATGAAGATGAAATAAAGAAAATTGAAAATAAGGACACTCTTGAAATAATTTGGACTTGATACTATCCTTAAGGAGCTCAGGAGTATTCTTTCTTTTTTAGGAAAGCAGACACTCCACTTTGTTTTCTCCATCATAGTGGCACTGTTTAATACTAAGAAGAGTGTGCTCTGCCTTATCCATGTCCAGTGCCCTAGCTTGTGTCCTAATCTCGAATAATTTGTGCCATACTTTCAAAGTGCCAAAGCTTGTGTTCATTTGCCCTTTCAAATCTTTTAGCTGCATTTTCAACCACTCTTACTGCAGCCCCAGCCTTCTTTGACCTTCCCAAGGTGGATATCATAGTACTCCTCATGACCAACTTAAGGGCATCCCATAATATCCCTTGATTAATATTGTCCTTGTAATTTTCGTTAATGAAATGTTTTAAGTCAGCCTTTACTTCTTCCCTCCTGGAATTATCCCAAAGTAGACTGTCATTTAATAGGGAAAGATTTAAGCAGTGACCTCTAAGATGTTTAAGATGCACTTAACCATTGCACATTATTCAAGATTATACCCAAAATACAGTTGGTATTCTTCTTTTGAAGCACAAAATAACATCACAACTCAGTAATTTTAAGATAACTGGTGAGTTGTGATGTTCCAAATAGAGGATTATAAAATGATGATCTCCGAGAAATGACAATGTTTGCATGGTTAATGTAGTCATCTCACTGACCTTGGAACGAAGGCCAGGATTTGTAGCGATCACCTACAGGTCTCTGGCCTGGCACCTAGCCCACTTATTTAGCTTAGAGTTCTAAAGCATAAAGCAGGTAATTGTTTTGATCCCATCTCTGATATTGTGATTACAAATGAAGTACATAATCTATATTGATCTTCCAACAACCCAAATTGGGCATCTGGGGAAAAACTAGAAATGTCCTGCCAAGTATATACTATTGCAAAAACAACAGTTGATGGACAGAATGCAGAACAATGTCATACATTCACCCCAGTACAGAGATCTGGGCCTAAATCCATCGTTTTTTTGCTCACCATGCCATTCCAGTTTGAACCCAGCCATATGCAAATCAGTCTTGACCCTGTGCCTCATGGGAACAGTCCAGTCCGAACTGCCAAGCCAGGTCCTCCCTGGACTGGAAACAAGCATCATAGGACCGGTTTCGGGGTTTCACCCCTCTTCAGCCAGTATAGCTTGATTCCAGTGGCATGGAGAGCACGGAGTATATACGATTAGCTGAAAATCTTCAAAGTGATAAAATATGCAAGTGCTAAGCTTGATGTAGTCTCCCCGTGAGAGTGGGTTCATGAAAAAAGTATGGGTACTACTGTACCTGGAAACAACGCTCTAATTCCTTTTTAATTGGTATATATGCGTTCCTTTCATTTCTATGCAAACAACAAAAACCACATTTAGTCCAAAAACAGCACAAAAAACTAATATAAATAGCAGAACTTATTCTGTCAACACACCCTTTCGCATTAAATGGAAGCAAGCAGAGTTTAATCCATTTTTACCGATTATGTAAAAAAATAATGTCCTGAACGATTTTGCGTTTCCACTTCTATGGTCAAATTAAATTAGGTGTTTTGGGGTGAATTTGAAAAGCGTAATGAATCAACGAGCTGTTATTGTGTTGCTACGCGGGACTGCGTTGTTTTGTAAATGCTCTTTGCTAGGCCAGAGAAATAAATCACCGTCTGTACACCCATCGAGTTTCATCACGTAAACATTTAATAACAACAAATCCGACACATGCACGCAGTCAAACGTGTGCAAAGAGCTCCCTTGACTCCTGGGGCAAGCGAGCAACGTGCTCTCGAAAAAAGCCACTGCGTTCGGCAAAATTGTTCCCTGTTTTCAGCCAGGGAGCTCTCAAGCCCAGATGAACGCATTTAAACTAGCATGCGACGTGCATCTGTACTTCGTCCGACAGGTGGCGCTCACGGGCAGTACGCAAGGATGAGACGCAAGGCCGCTTCCGCCATCTCTTGCGATGTTGTGATTTTGAACGGCTTAGCCGGGGGTGTGCTGACGTCAGCGCGGTTGAGCTCGGTCACCTGACGCGCAGCGTATAAGCACAGGGAGCTGTCCCGGTGCTGAAAACACTGAATGAACTGTCAGCGGGCAAGCAAGGAAGACCATGCTTTGAATCCACCCTCGTGCTTAAACTATCGGTAAGCTTGCTTTATTTTTTGTGTTTCTGACATTTTTGGAATTCTGGCATTTGTACCAGCATGCTGATACGTCGATAATACTACCTTGAAGTAGGTAATGTATAAATGGTGTATTAAATACCAAGAGATGTTAAACACAAAGGGGTTTGAAACGCTATATAAATTGTAACATATAGTATAAAATGTATTATAATTGGGAATTATGAATTCTTGTTTTTGTGTTGTTTTGTAGAATAGTAAAGGTTTTTACAAGTATTGTAGCCCATAAGAAGACAACGCAGTATGAAAGCGAGCACTGTTGATAATAACCACCTGATGCATGCCGTATTTTTATTTCGAAATTGAATCTGCGGAAAAAAATGCAACCACCGCTCGCGTGCTTTTTTATTTTCTGAAGTAATTCAGTCATAGAATGTGCAATGCACCACAATCTCTTTTTGCTACCGAGGCAGGTACTTTAATATAATTTGACTGAATTGGTGCTTTCGATAAGATGTATTTTTGTCTTCTTTAAAGAGTGTATTGTGACACATAATTTCTTTAGGTGAGAGAAAAAAATGTAGCCTCGCGCCACTGCCATGGGCTGTTTTCACCTGTTGTTTGCCCGTTTGTGGCCAGCACAGGCACTCCTGATCTCTGCAGCAACGCCATCCCAGTTTCACGCGCTCATTTAGCATCGATGGAACCGAAAAGATACTGAATGTTCAGGAGAAGAGGTTAACAGGTTGCCTAGGATACCGGTACAGCCCAGCGAGCAATTAATCATTTGCCAGGCTATGTTGTCCCCTCGTTCATTATTCGGCTCCATGAAACTATAATTCAGTCAGTCGCCGAATCACCATTTTATTGTAAGTAATTGTGTGTCTAAACCGCAAAATGCCAGTGGTTTATATCAGCGAGCAAATAAACGTGTCTGTAGAGCTGGAGACTGCCTACACATTCCATATGTAACTCAGAAACAAGTTTCCAGTGCAAGTATTCCAGTAGCTGTGGAGAGCGAATTTAAAAAAAATCACCACAAATCTTGTCATTTGTGAAGACAGAGGACGTGTTGGAACGCCTGCCACGAGGCGTCTGTGAAAAGGGCATCTCGATTATCAGACATGGTTATGTTTGATGACTGACTGCACACACCCGTCTGAGGAGACATGAACAGTCGCGATGCAGGGTGATTTATGGTCCATGTAACATAGGATTAACCGCGGAATCCACCTTTATGTGGTGTGCATTTAAAACCTGGAACCCATTTGATGGGCTTCCATCAGGAATGCATGTCATTCATTTAAAGGCTCATACAAATTTTTTTCCTCAGCTAATCTTTTTTGACCAATTTTCCGTCGCAAACTTTAATCTTCAAATAACATACTCCCTCTTTATTACTAATGACAATATCTTCTGTGGATAATTCTAAAAGCAGTCTTGTTTTTCTTTTCCTGCGAAGAGTATTCTGGATAACTCATTGCACTGGCCAACTGGTCTCTTTGCACGTGAACCTGAAACTAGCACGGTATGTAGCCTCCTGCCTGCCCTCAACACTTATACATCTGTCGCTCACCCCTCACAGGGACGCGCCAATCTTCAATGGGAAATAAATGTAAATTTTCAACTCCTGTTGAGCTTCAGGAGAAAGATGACAATCATGCTTCTGTTCATCTTAGACAACCTAGACCATTGAAGGTGTCTTTATGAGACATGCTTGCACAACTGGAAGTTCAGGGGTGTCCAGAATTTCCCATGTGGTCTGAATCCATCCCAGAGTTTCAGGTTATTTACAGGAGATATTTGTACATGCAGTGGATCTAAAGGGCAGTCATTAACATAGTGGTTAAAAGTCTGGCATCTCTCTGGCTTTTGAGACCTCAATTAGCGACACTTGTCCTAACATAACGACCTGCTAAAAGCTTACTACTTCTGTGTTGTCTGTCTCAGAAAAGTTTATGATTTTAGGCGGGACCTTAACATATACCTTTAAATGCCTTTAAATAATCTGTGTCCGGTGGTTGGCTGTCCTAAAATATCCACTTGAGGGATCTGTGTTTGACTCTAAGGTCACAGGTTCGAATCATGGTAGGTGCACTCAGCCTTGATCCTGCTGCGGTTGCTTTAAATGAGTACTACTGAGTTGGGTACCAATAAACATCTTTTATCTGTCAACAGCACCATGAGACCTCTGTAGGGGGTGAATGTGCACTCTACAAATATGCCTGTTCTTCTTGCATCCATTCCTTAATCTTTTTTTGGGTTTCTTGATAGCCTTAAAACTGCACAGTGGTGAGCAAACCCTTGGGGTGCATGCGTATTTACGCATTCCTGCGGTGTGCTCATGATCGAGGGGACCTTTAGTGTTTTGTGGTATTTCCAGAACATTCTTTAATTGTCTATTTAAGGATGTATATTGGGATATGATCCAGGTTGCTGGAGCTGGGCACAGGTAGAAGCGCTCCCCTCTTTAGGATATGGAGAAGCGAGAGATTTGGACAGCAAGTAGGAGGCGCACAGTTTGCTTTTAGATTCACAGAAATATATCCTGTCTTTGAAGAATAGAGGTTCTGAGCCACAAATAGTTTTGCCATTGATTTGTATAGTAAATCCGTGCTCTGCTCAGTCTTTACGGCAACAAACCCTTCCTATGTACAGGCAGCTGTGATCCCTTGATATTTGAAGATTGTGATTTCTAACTGTTGATTCTGTGACCACACCCAGTGAATGTAAAGTACTGTAAGCTATTTTTTCTTACCTCAAGGTTCAAGATGAGATAAAGCCTTCATGCAACACCAAATTGGGGCCGGTAGTTGTCGGTGGTGGGCACCGGCATTCATTTTTGGGGGCATGGACTTATTTCTTTCATCGGAGTTAGACCCACAGCTGGAGAGGAGGGCAGAAAAGAGAGAAAAGAAGAAGAGAACAATAGGAAAACAGTGCCAGAGGGAAAAGAGTTGAAAAGGTACACACAAGAATTTGATAAATAGACAGTGTAAGGTGTTGCAAGAGAGAGGCATGAGGTGGAATCAAGACTAGGCATTCAGCAATTTGGTGTGAGCTCCTAAGAAAAAAAAACATTGGGCCAAGGTGCTTAGTTTATTCGGTAAGCTTAATGCAGACGGACATAGTCTTATTTTAATGCCCTGGTTCTCTGCTGTGATGTGTAGCTGTGCCATACGTACATTTATGGTAAATGCTGGACATATAAGATTGATTGGGACACAGTGAAGACTTCCAAGCACTGGAGTGATGTGAGGTTGCTTCTTCCTTTGGGTGATGACTGTGGATGTGCAGTTTTGAATTCTTGGATTGTGTTATTTTATGGTCTCCAGAGAGCTGAGTACACATTTGCAGACATGGTTAGATCCAAATTCAAACCATTTTATGAACACTCAAGCGTTGATAACAAGCAAAGTATGAGTTTTCATGGCTGTTCTTGTGGTCTTGATGTCACAAAAACAGCAACTGGTGACCCAGTACCTTGGAAGTCAGAGCTGTCCTCTTCATCACCCACTTCTGTGTATAATCCCATTTTTCTTTCCCCATCATTTGGGAACAGCAGGGATACTGACACCTATCCTTTGAGACTGCTGTGGAATTTGCGTGTAGGGGAAGGATCTCAAACAAAAACCTCTAGCGAGGATGCCATGTTTATTTGGCTGATGAGAAAGGCATTGTTTATTTTTCAGGATGGAGTAGGGGATAGGTCTTTTGTTAATTATATTCTGCTTCAGCCAGAGCTCTGTTGCTGTGGTGGTTCAACGTTGCAATTGCGGTCTTATAGCACACAGAAGAAGAAAAATAATGTTAACAGTTTGTGGAGCTCAGGATGAATTGCTCTGTATTCCATGCAAATGAAATAAAAAAAATAAGATATATTTTCACCTGAACCCTAACTGCAAACTGATAGCTACTTTCCAGCAGAAAATCTACCACTTTAGCCGCAGATATGTTCATGGAAATAGACGATTTGCAAAGACTTCTTAGCTCTGACCATGGGATTTGTAAAAAAATGAGTTCAGATTATCAAACATGCATTTTGAGTGTTCATAGCATGGTTTGAAATTTGGATTTAGCCATATCTGCAAATGTGTTCTCAGCTCAAGAGCAGCCTACAGAATGATAAGCTTTAAACTTAGTATCTCCCTGCCCAGCTGTCTTATTTCCTCTGTGTGTAAACCTATGTGGTTTGAGCCGTAGAACTTGAATCTGGACATTATTGTACCGTAGACCAGAGGTTTTCAATGTAGGTCCAGTAGGGCTGAATCCATGCCAGGTTTTCAGGATACCTATTGTTTATGTAAATGTATTATATTTAGATCAAGAGTCTGTAAATTTACCTTCTGTGAAAATATGAAATAGATATAGCACTGCTGGCCCTAAAATGGACACCTGTGCTGTCATTATTCGGGCCAGCTTTTGACCTTTTCTTTCTCTCAGACATATTTGAGTACTTTGATTTCTCTCTGTTCCACTTTACCTTATGAATTGGTTAAAAAAGACATAAAGGTCCAGATTTACCAAAATTCACACAGTGCAGCGCATGGATAGTAAAATCCTAGCATATTGCCTTTTATGGGTTTTGCATTTGGAAAGTAATGCAAATCAAGTGCAAAGTGTTCGCAAATTTACGCCAAGGTAACAGGATGATCGGAGCATGTGTATGGAAAAAAATATCAGATGATGATAATAAGAATAATGAACCTAGGAAGATCATGTGTTATACTTCAAATCCACCATGGCCCCAGATGCACACCGGGAATGCTCATTTTCCCTTGATCCCTATAGAAGTCTACTCATGAATTTATTACTCTCCTCCAATACATCTTGATGTATTATCATTGGTAACAGAAAACCCTTTGGGTCCTGGCACCAAAGTGTAATGACAGCCCCTTGTTTATCTTCACCAGGTGTACTCTTAGGGATTGCCTGATAATACATTTGTTAGTGGCCCTGAAACCCATTAGTGCTCCTGACAGCCTTCTCTTAAGGCAAAAATCTAATTTAAATTAAATTCAAAACTGCAGTTTTTCCTAAGGTGATCTCATAGCTCTCATAATATCCTCGCGAGAAACACAAAATGTGTCTCATTATTTTAGGACTATAGCGGTGCTTCATTTTGCAGTACGAATAACGAAGTGGTAATAATTGTGTCTGGGGAACCGGACAAGGTACTGAGTAGGTGTCTTTCTAGAAACACATGAGAGATTACATTTCATTTCATATGCACTCAGATTTTGGCTTATCTCTGCCCTCATTTTTGGGCCTGCAATCTTGTTTGGCACATGCATTTTGGCTTATCCTTTTTATGCTTTTGTTGCACCGAAACAACCATAATCCCTCCTATAGCTATGCTTGTAAAATGGGTTTGGCGGGCATAGAGCAAGTGTGTCCTGGACATAGATTTTCATTGAATGTACACCATTAAATTGCCCACAGGTGTATGTTGACCACATTCTCGGTCGGGCACTGGCTTGCTTTCAAGAGACCAAGGGCCTGATGTATCAAAGGATGTTGCGCATTCTGTGTCTATGGGAAAATGTATTGGTACATATTGATCTAAGGGACACATTTCTACATTTCCCTTTATTTTATCTAACCTGCCATTTGTACTGGGACTGCCAGCACATAATATATCATAAACCTACACTGATTCACCCCAATCGATGTTGGGTTACATTAAGTAGAAATCGAATGCAATTTTTTTTATTGTCACTATGGTTGGGGCTGTGTTCTTTATAAGGTTTGTAAAGAAAGACATGTACATATAGAACATTTGATATAATTTTCCAACAGTTTTTTCCATGTTTAAAAGACATTTCTTCAATATGAATTAACTAGAATCCACATTTCTCTGACAAGGACAGCAGCGTGAACTACAACCTCTGTCCTTATGGCAACTCGGGGAATAATCTGGACTCTTCTAATCATCAGGGAACAGGCAACAAAAAAAACCCTCGCATTAACCCGTTTGCTGCTTCGAACGTTCCGCGCCAGTGCGGAACGTTCTATTAAACGGGCGGGGCCGCGTCGGCCAACGGACGTGCGCAGCACTACCGAGGTAGTGCTCGCGACGGCCGTTGGCCGACAGCAGCAGCAAACGGGTTAAGCACAGTGAGCAACGTCACAAGAAGTGAAGCTCGCAGCCATTTTAGAATTCTTAAGAAATATTTGTTACCCACCCTAAACCAAATCCTTCGAGGCTTTGGGATGAGTACCATCTTGAGCAGGAAATGGAAAATAATTTAAATAAAAATAACAATGATGTCACAAAGCTTAAAAAAATACAAAAATGTCCATAGCTCTCTAAACAAACCTTCTAGTAGATTTTGGAGAAGATTATTTCTTATTCTTAAACAAGCAGGGGAAAAGCAGAGAATATATATTCTCACTTTTTTGATGTCCTCCCTTAACCAGAGAACCAGACTACCAGAGATAAGAAGCACAACCTCTTGATTTACTCCAATTCAAGAGGAGGCTGTCTCCTGTTGTGCCTTGACTGCCTGCCTTTGAGACCTCAAAAAAACAAAGAAGCCTCAAATGCTGGCAGATGATGAGTCCAAATGACTAAGAAGGACCATAGATGTACTGCCTGCATCAAAGAGCTTTACTGCGGAAAGCCTGTGACTCGCGAGGCACAGAAGACTTGAACAACCGTGGCACAAATCCTCTGGCCCTAGCCAACATCTTGAGCTGATATTTAGTCTTAAAGTCATCAGTTTGAAGATTGTTTAAGTGGAGTCACGCCCCTGAATTGCTGAATCTATTTTATTATTGTGATCCATAATCTGTCAAATAACAAAGTATGTACTTCATCTTCATTTGACTTCACTGGGAACTCTGTCCCCATGCCATGGAAAATGCAAATTTATCATGCGCTGAATTCATTTTATTCTGCTCAGAGATTTTTCATTCCTGCAAAATCTCTTCACAAAATTTGTTTGTGAAAGACAACGGTAGAACGTGAAAGAGTTATCACAGAAACACTGACTCTTACATGTTGTGCACCAAAATCGAAGTTATTTCCTGACCCTGTGTTTTACCAGGAACCCCAGTAACAGTAAATCCAGGCCAAAATTTGGCACCCGTAATGGAGGCCCAGGTAGAGTGATATATACACTGGCTAATATTCCACAAGCTCATAATTACCACAATAATGCTTTGCACTATAAAAGCCTAAAAAAGCTGGATAACCTGGGCCTGAATCACAAAGACTTTCCTAAGAGAATGTCTGTGTCTTACTCTTGTAGTAATCTGGCTTACTCCTGGTTTAATCCTAAAATTAAGGAGTAAGGTAGAAATATTAGAAGAGGAAGTCACAGCTAAATCTTTGCGAATCAGGTTCAATGGATGTGAGTTAATTTATGGGAAACATCCTTTAGAACGAAGCCGGGATCACGCTGTGCCTTCACAACGCCAGCAATAGACCAAACACGTCATTAGCATGCATTCGTTTAGCACGAAAGTCATTACAACGACTTGCTTTAAGGGAGTGCATAGGTGGAGTGGTGTTGAATTTTAAGCCCAATACCTTCCCTACTGTTTCACAGACTGGAGTTGGGATAGTAAATGATACTATTCCAAAGTCCAGAGGCCCCCTAAGGCAAGTCGTTGTAACGACTTGCGTGCTAAAGGAACGCATCATAATGACGTGTTCATTCTAATGCCGGCATTGTTAAGGCATGCCGGATAGCATCATACAATCTTAATTTATGTACAATATCAAATGTAGTATTATGCAACTAAAAGATATTGGGTTCAGTGACTCTAGCCATATGGTGTTCAATGCTGTATATGTTTATGATTTTAAAAGGGCACCGCGCCACCGAGGTGCCCCATCGAAGTGGGCAAGAGGATATGGATGTAACTTGAGAGATCATGGTGTGCAGCTCCATTCTTGACTATCAGTGGAGGATCATTCCATGTTAAAGGATCCTCAGGCCTGTAGTGACATGGGGCAGTGCTAGAGTGTAAAATGTCAGATTTGACACCACACCATCAGAGGGAGGTACAGGGTGAACAGTGTCATGTTTGCGATATCAAGCATGGTCTGTGGTGTCAGGGCGGGTGGTGCCAGAGTGGAGCGTGTTAGCAGGCAGTGTCACTGTGTACAGGATCAGAGCCGGCAGTGGCAGTGAGTGCTGTTTCTTGTCTGCAGTGTCAGCGACTGCATTGTCAGGATGGACAATGTCAAGGTGATCGATGTCAGTGGACAGTAATAGGGTCAGCAGGGTCAGTGTGCAGTGTCAGTGTCCTCAGTGTCAGAGTGTTTGGCTTCATGATGTAAATTATTAGGGTCTGCACTGCCAATGTACAGTGTCTGGATGTACAGTGATGGGGTGTGCAGTATCACAGTGTGCAGTGTCATGTTTGCAGTTCCAGGGAATGCCTGTGGGCTGTGTTCGCAGACAGTGTTAGGCTGTGCAGTGCTAGGATTTTATTTGATCTGATAAGTCAGAGTGGGAAGTGACAAAGTGTCCAGTGTCTGGGCTGTGTCATGGTGTGCATTTTCATGAATGCAACATTGTCTTAAATTCAAAATATAAGTATGTTACTATAATGAAAGTCATTATGGAAGTAAGTTTCTGGCAGCCCCAAGTAATTATGACCTGGGAGAGCTCTCTTTGTTACTGCTCCATCCTCTTTGGAAGTATATAGGTATTATTTTTAATGGTATTAACAGCTTATCTCCTCATTTGTTTATGATACACATTTTAAAATGCATTAGCCTGCAGGGTAGTGGAATTTTTATTCTTTGTCAGTCAAAGAGAATTATTACAGAAAATGTGTCTTCGAGTTGAATTGCTGTTAAAATATTTTGTGAAAATTAAACAATGTGGTGTTTTTAATGAACATTTTCTGAGATATTGGCTATGTCAAGAAAGGAATATTTAGTGCAATGTTACACATGGGGAAAAATCTAGCATCATTTTGACAAGTAAGATAGTGATATTTGATTGAACTGCTTATACTATACAGTAACACATCTGGGAACATCAACCGGCCAGCTATTCAAGTTATTAGAATTCAGAAGTGGTACAGGTAGTTTGTAAAACTTAAAACATCCTTAAAGTGATGCTTTTTGTGACAGTGTCCTAGGGGTAATGCCTCAGATGGCACTTACCTCATGGTTCATAGCATTAAAGTTGACTATAAAGTTGAAAGGCTTAGCATGTAAGTGTTTTTGACGATACACGTTTTAGGTGATGAACCAGAAGATGGATCCTGGTAACTTTAATTGTGTATGAGATTAAAAAAACTTGGGCAAAATGAACGAGAAAATCAAAGGTGTGAGGATATCTAGACATGATTCATGGTTTTGAAATTACAGCAGGTCTTTCATACTCAAGGTAGAGTTGTGAAAATGTAAGCAAAATGTAGAGAAAGTTAGTCAGGAAAACATCCCTATGGCTAGTCATCATGGGATTGTACAAAATACACGGTGCGATAAAAAAATACAAAAATGGAGACAAAAAAATCTCCCAGACTCCATCAGCTAAATAGAGGAATACAGTTGTAGGGACAAACGTTTCTAGATAATGCTGTAGCTGTGCTTTTCTGTCATTTTTAGGGTTGGCTGCAGACAGCTTTACCTGACTGGCAAGACTTCATGTCATCACAACACACACAGCATACAGAAGGGGCTTTGGGTCACCCCTCTTTGCTCATTGCCTTGTTTGGGTGCAGCTTCTTCAGGCATTGGCATGGTGGGCTGTCAGCCATGTTTTGGATCAGCCTATGGTATTTTGTGAATGTTTATGTAAACCTTCACCTTGGTGACAAGTAAAAAAGAAGATCCCTGTAGAAACAATGTTTTTTAATGTGGTACAACTTAAAACAAAATGCACAAGTCATGCTAGCATAGACCTTTTCCAGAGAGGATTGTCAGTGTGCCCCCACCACCCCGTCCATACTATTGTTCCTCCCACTGCCACGAACATCACAGAGCCTCTGAATGCTGGTTGCAGCCTAAAATTGCAAAATTCAAGCAACACGCCTTGCTTCCATAGAATTCACTGGACAAGAAGGGCTGCTGAGTATCTCCCGCATGTCACTGCAGCTATTGCCACCAAGACCATCTCTCCTCTAATTGCAGGTGCCACACTCCACAGCTTTGACAACCATTTCAAATTGGCTGCTAGAGGTGCACTTTTTGATATTGCCTGGTGCATCCTCAGGCTATTGTGCTTCTAGGTGAGGTACTGTGCATGTCTGGTAACCATCAGGGAGTCCCCGCCGGTTGTCCCCACCCTTGAAACGTGTGTTGGCCAAAGGTCTACCACTGGTTGAATGTTGGAATACCAATGTGTTGATTGTCCTTTAATACAATGATAGCTACTGCATAAAACAAAGGACCTCTAGCACAGTTTCCTAAATCAAGAACTGATTCTGAGAATGAATTCCAAGGAGTAAGAAGGACTCGTTGCTCTTGTTTTGTACATTGTTGAATGGATTAGTAAAATTGATCCACAGGAGAATCAACCGGTGTCGGCTCGGATTGTTCACTTTTGTCACTCCATAACTCCCCTTTTCTCACCCACTAACTCCCCTCCGATGCAACAACAGCACATGTCCATTCCCATCAGTGGTGGCATGGGTGTTGGGTGTAGGATTCTTGAGTCCCACATGAGGGTTCAGCATCTGGCTTTTCTGCACAGTAGCTGGATCCAGAAGTTTGAAGAGGTCCTGCTTAGTCTTTATGTGTGCGCTCACCTCGTGAGCCAAACACCCCAAATGCCTTAGAGGGCCACATCATCTTTCTGTCCCCTTCAGTACCAAGTTCTGTCATCTGGACATAGAGCGGTTGATCTAGTTAACCTCATACTACTGGGTTATGAGATAACCAGGTTTTAAGTCTGTGAAAAACCCTAACCCTAATCTGTGGGATAAGCAAGGTTTGCTGGCCCTATAACATTTAAGCATGAACACAGAATCGCTTAATTTTACTATGTCAGAATTGTTTCTTCTTTCCCTGCAGGTTGCAGCATTTATACTGTGCATTTAACATGCTTGTGGAGGTAGCTAAACAACAGCCTTGTTTCTGGCTTAAGAAAAGCAACATTGCCCGTGAACAGAGAAAAGCAGCATTTCCATGTCTAATGGAAGCAGCGTTACAAATCTTGAGGATGTTAAATATTATGAATGTCTGTGAAGGAATACAAATATTCTCACAATTTGTTCAGATTTATGCATTTTTAGATGATTTGCTGCCCCTGTATGGACACATAAGCCTGTGTTTCAAAGTTTGTTCGCTGTACACTTGTAAGACCTAACCTACACAATGATGTCAGCAGAACACAAATCCAACACGCGTAGGGTTAAAGTAATTGTTCAGTTCAGTTTTCTTTTTCTCATGGAAAGCACATTTACATGTAAAGAAATGCCTTGTTCCAGTCCCTCAAAAATTGTTTATGTGTGTGCAATTGCCCTCAATATCACTCCATATGTTGCCATTTGATGTCGTTTTAGAAGGGCAGCGAAAATGCTTTGCACATTTTTTCGAAATTCCACACAATGTGCACTCTCCTGGAAACACTAATTTTCAAACTTTACCATGACACCTGTCACAGTTACTAATAGGTAATCTTCAATACTCTGAGTCCGAGGGATAGAAGGTGCTTGACAAGGGTTTGCAGGTGGTGCAAGCCAAAGGAACCACCACTACAGAATCTGCCATCTTCCTTTGATCTGCCAGCCTCCCCCTGCCTGATGCCTGATCCTTGAACAACAGAAAATTGAAACAAGGCACCTATTTGTCCTATCTTGGCTGGGAAAGAATCACCTGTTCCAGATCTGTTCACAAGGACACTCTTCTAAACTAGACATCCTAAAATGTCTGGACATGAGAATGTTTCCATTTGGGTAGCCATCTAAACAACTTTATCATCCAGGAAACCAATTGGACACCTTGGAGATCCTTTGTAAAAGAGAAAGAAGAGATTAAGCAGTCATCAAGATATGGAAATACATTGATACCTCTGGAACGTAATACTCTACCACTGGGGATAAGATCTTGGTAAATACACTTGGTGCCAAAGACAGACCAAACAGCAGGGCTGCAAGGTGGAAATACTGGCTCTTTACACAAAAAAGTGGAGGAATCTCTGGGAAACTGCACGCATTATAACATGCAAATGTGAGTCTTTTAAATCCAAGGATTGCTGGTTAAGCCCCTGAACTGATCAATGAAAGAATATGTTGTACAGCTGTCATTCTCAAAGTCACATTTATGCCCTTTTTGCCCTGCGCTGGCAACCATTCCCCTGACTATTTCTGGACTACAGTAATGATTGAAATCAACCCTTGCTAAGTTGTGACTTTAATACTGGAACAATAGCTTGCTCATGCAGTAACTAGTTCACTCCTTTCAAAAAAGCTGTGTGACAGAGAGGATAACAATGAACCAGAGTTGTTCAGAAGCCTTCTGCTGGCATCTTTGAAAATTGATTCTTGTAATCCTGGTAAAGAGGTTTTAGCTCCCACACATCAGAAATGGTTTATCCCAGGCTAAGACAAAGTTCTTTAGATGGCCCTGTACTAGACCCTCTCCTGAAGGCTCCAGCTTTTGCTAGTCAGGATTTTGTGGAGGGAGAGGGAATAGAGGTAGACTGTAGCTGGGACTTTTCTGCAAGGGCGGCCTCCTGGCCTTGACCACTCCATTGAAAGGGATTTGCTTTGAGCTCTGGAAGATACAGGAAGACCAAATGCCCTTCTGGAGCCACTGCTGTTTCTGAAGAAAGGTCTACTTGAGGTCTTGAGCTTCTGATCTTCCACTAATCTCTTCACGAACTCTTCCAACTGTGGGAAAAAAGGTTTTGAACAAGAAAATGCTACATGCATAAGAAGATATTTTTGTAAATTATTTACCACCCATAAACAAATGTGTAGGAACAGCCACAGACTGTCCGAATGTTGTGGCTGCACCTATTACGAGTTGGTGGGGAATAAATAAACACCAAAAACCGCATGGCACGGTAAATACCATATGGTTTTCCTCTCTTAAATTTCAGCAAGTTGGACTTGCCAAAATGTAACGAAAGTTGAGGTATTTAACGCATCCGATAATGATCGGAAGCGTTAAATACCTACCAACTCGTAATTCCGACCGGAAGGAAATAACCAATTTGAGTACACTTTGATTATTTGAAGCCATAGTGTCTGGGAGCACGCCTGTCTGTCTGCTGAGAGGATCACCGTGAGGGGCTTGCTAACCCCCTTCTTTCATCACTGCCATCCAGGGAAACATAGCAGGAGGAGTGCTGCAGTCCGCAGCTGTTGGGGACTGCAAGTCCCAGAATGGCCACTGCACCTGCACTCAATCTAGCAATCTCTTGGCTCTTGCATCTGCATACTGGTATTGGTCCTGTGGCTATTTTCGGACCTCTTGATTAGTAAAACCAAATACCACCCCTGTGTATGTGGCCTCAGGAGGCGATGTAACCACTACAATTGATTCTTTTTTTGGTTCGTGCAGCGTGTCCTTTCGAAGGAAATCACACTTACCGAAAGGCGCCTGTCTTTGGAGGAGGTAAGGGTAAATGATCTTGCTCAGAACAGTGCAAAAGACTGGGGGCATATTAGCAACGATTTGCGATAATTATCGCAAAGCGCGCTCAGCGCTGTTTTTTTTATTGCCGGCTATCGCTGGATTTCATCGCCGAGATAGCGCGTTATTAGCAACGCTTATCTCCAAGGCAATAAAAAATCCAGCGCTAGCGGCGAAATGCGAGAATATCGCAGGAAATCCTGCGATAAAACACCAGTGGACTTAGCCTCACAATCCACCTCCCATTGAGAAAATAGGTAAGTCAACTTTTTAGCAGGTGTTAAATTCCAGTGATAATCGCGGTCAGCGCGACTTTTTTTATCGCTTTGCGGGCATTGTTAATAGGGGGAAGTTGTGTTTGCGACTGTTTGCGGTTGCTTTTAGTTGGGAACGCCTACTTTGCATGTCATTAGCGATAATTATCGCTGACATGCAAAGCGGCAACGAAACGGCCGCTATCGCCATTAAGCTGTCGCTAACAGCTGTTAGCGACAGCTTGCTAATAGGGCGATAAAAATATCGCCGCTTTATCGGCAAAAAGTGCCGCTAAAGTGGCGATACTGCCCTTGCTAATATGCCCCCAGGTCACTCACGAGGGGCCACATGAAGAAGCAGCGGAACTTCGGCCATTTCCTTATACAAGTAGCCGGGAGACTGCTTGCATTATCCACATGGAGGATTCATCTGTTTCAGAACCACCTGTTAAAAAGAAGAAGGAGGGTCTAAGCGCAAGAGAGGGTCATTGGCTGATACGGGGCGCACTATGAAGGTAGATACTGTTATTTTGTTATTTCCACCTTCTAATGTGGACAAACTTTGTGCCAAGATAGAAGGCTTGCAAAGTTATATTTTCAGCCTGTTTACGATCGTCTGGATGCAGCTGAAAAGAATGTCTCCCAATTTTTATCTCCGGTCTACTTCTGATGCACCGTTGATCCCCTTCCCTCTACCCT
Source organism: Calotriton arnoldi (assembly GCA_963921515.1). Classification (NCBI taxonomy): domain Eukaryota; kingdom Metazoa; phylum Chordata; class Amphibia; order Caudata; family Salamandridae; genus Calotriton; species Calotriton arnoldi. Next base: position 14,466 of record CAWUFW010022130.1, on the reverse strand, counting down.
GTGCTACAGCCCATAAGGTCACTGAGAAACATGGTAATGCATTCACACAAAACATAGCTCTCACTGATACTGAGTTAAGTTCTGGGGGGTCCCAGTTAATGCAGTCAATACCAATTCAGACACACAGCCCTGCACTTACTATCCCTACTTCTCAGAAGTTGACATTTAGCAACGTGGCGGATAACAGGATTGGGGACCCTGTCACCAGGCTGGGTAGGGATGCGAGGGAGATGTGTGCGGTAATGTAGCTAAGGAAGGTCAAGCTTTGAATTTACCCCCGGAAGCATCCGCCTATGTTTTACTCCTGGTAAACATTCCAAAATTCAAGCAGTCCCCGGCTGAGAATACAGTTCTGTTAATCTCGAAAGTGTGTCATTGGCTAATTAAAACCAGGGTCCATGATCCCCCTTTATATAATTATATCTTGATGGCAAGGATGGTTGACTGGCTATGCCCTTTCATTAAAACAATTCCAGGTGACTGCGTGGTAGTCAATTTCGATGACCCAAGGATTGTTGCAACTTTTCTACGGCAACTACCCTCACTTAACTCCAGTGTCTCCCAGATATCAGTTGTTCCTTTAGGTTTTTTCTATAAACCACACTATCCCCCCCGAAGTAGATATATTAATGCAAATAAATCACAATGCCCCAAATTGCCCATCTGGACCACCGGGTTTGAGGCTGTGTAACAAATTCTTACCTCTGGAAGGGCTGGACGGGTGTGATTGACTGAACATAATGTGCAAAGAAGAGGTTGCTGATAGTGGGGGAGTTTGTCAATTAAATATTATGTGTGATGAAGAGGCTCTGGGCGACAGAGGAGCTGATCAGCATATTCATTTATGTGAAGAGAAGGAGATGGGTAGCAGGGGAGCTTGCCAATTATTGGCTCCGGGAGTTGGCCCAGCAAGTGTTGATGTGGGTGTATCTGTTGAACCTAGCATACTGGTTAAGATCCTTTCCTGGAATGAAGCTGGCTTACGGAAAAAACTGGGACATCGGGATTGGGTTAACATAGTAATACAATATCAAGTGATCTGCCTGCAAGAAACCTGGGAGATTGAGTCTAGGATGGGTTTCGCTAATACCACACTCAAGCCATTTCTTCCAATTTTGTCATATCCAAAAGTGGTCTACCTACTTTTATTGCAAATACTTTTTCTGGGGAAGTGATTATATTTTATAACAATTCTTCTTTTTTCCACGGCCTGGTGTGTGAAGTTGCCAGTGAGTGGAACTTGCTAATTGCCATTTTTTATAATAATTGTTTCAATGAAAACTCCTCGCACGTAGTGGGAGCTTTCGAATCAATACTGCGAGCCATAGATAATGACCACCGAAGGCACTGAAATTATTATGGGTCAGTGACTTCAATGCTCATTACTGACCAAAGATTGGGAAACCTGTGTGTAGGCTATTGGATAACAAGGAGGACACCGTAGCACATTTTGAGCATAGTGAGTATGGTAATGCTTTTAATGGACTTTTGGCGAAGTTCAATTTAATGATGATGAATGAGGTGATTAACACCCCTGGAAGTCTTGCCCCCATTTTTAGGGGTGGGCGATAGGGAACCTATTATTGATTTTATTACTACATCAGAGGTATTGGGTGTTTGGTTGGGTGCTGTTGAGGTCTCATATACGGGGCTCAGTAATCACGCAATACTGACCCATTTCCTTATTATTAAGGAGGCCATAAAATCTAGGGCCAGGGTGGGCTTTAAGCCAGTCCTAGGGAAGAAAAATGGTTTTACAATCAGACGGGAGAAGATAGATAAAGCAAAATTCCTACCAGAGGTCCTTAATTGCAAGCAGACTGAGGTTTTGGCCTGCTCGCATTTGGAGACTATCCCGCTAAAGGTAATCCCGGCTTTTAAAAAATATTTTATCCAATATAAACAAACTTTGACACAGGAAGGCTTCTCTAATGGACAGTATATTCAAGGCTGATTTGAAATGCCCTTGCCAAGCTTCCCCAAACCCTACGTGCAAATCCAAGAAATAGGGAACTTATTAGAAGGACACGTGTGACATATAAAGAGGCCCAAAAAACCAGGATAAAGGAGCTGAAAGAGAGGGCCTGGGAGGACCTCTGGACAGCCAGTGTTGGAAAGGACAGCACGGCATTCTGGAAGGTCTTAAATTCTCCCAACTTTGGGTACTCTACTGCCACTTCCACAGAAGTACACATTTCAGAATTAACATGGATAGAACATTTCTCAAGGATATACTAAAGTTCTGATGAGCTGATGGTATGTGGGGATATTGGTGATCAAGATTCGAAGGTAACTCCTTTGGTCTTTGATTTAGCAGAAGTACAGAGGGCTTTGGATGAGTGTGGAAGCGGTAAGGCTCCTGGCCTCGATGGGGTACCAGCTGATGTTTTTATGGTCTGTAAGCCGTTATGGGCACCCTTGCTTACTAATATGTTCAATGCTATTGCAAGGGTAGGCCCTTTGGGGACGTTGAAAAAATCCACTATGGTTGGAGGACTGAGCTGAGGTCCATAATGTCTTCGTAGATATCCAATACAGTTTTAAAAAGGGGCTAGGCATCAGTGTTTAAACCTCAGTTTGCTTATAGGCAAATATACCATTGCTAAGAAAGGCACCATGATTCTGGCTTTCATGGACCTAACGGCTGTCTTTGATTGCATTTCTCACTCTAAACTTTGGGTCCTGATGTCCAAGATAGGCATTGAGGTCCCAATCATTGTTTTCATCAGATAGACGTACTTGGAGGCAAGGGCCTGTGTGTGTTACGGGCGGGAGGGGGGAATGCACTAAACCATTCATGATTAAACAAGGGGTGAGGCAAGGTTGTGTCCTCGCCCCCTTCCTCTTATCCCTGTACACTAACAGAGTAGAGGCTGCCCTTCTAGGGAGAACTAGGGATGACCCATACGTAGGCACGCGTCCCCTCCCATTACTCCTCTACGCGGATGATGCCGTCCTTATTCAAGGACTGGGCGAGCATTGCAAGGTCTTATTGGGGACTATACCATGTTCATGTAGGACCTAGACCTACGAGTTAATGAGAACAAAACTTTTATTTGTAGGAGTAGACCAAAAAAGCGCCCAGTTTCTTTAATCAACACCAGAAGGATGGATGACACTCAAGTTTTTCATATCTGGGTGTCCTCTTTGATGCGAAGTACACATGGAAGCAGATGATCACAAACAGAGTGAGAATACTAGAGAAAACTATTTTGGCTTTGCACACCTTTCGTAACAAACTAGGGATGAAACCTGTCCTGGCGCTGTTGTACATTTACGCTGCTAAATCTTTTGCAACAGCCGTATATGGGGCAGCTGTCTCAGTGTCGTAGCTATGGGGGTGGGTGCCCTCGGCGGCACTGTTTTTGGGGGCGGCGGAGGTGAGCAAGTTGTATCTGTCAACTACCACCATCCCTCTGCCCCAGAGAACAAGTCGGCCGTTGGGCGCCAGACCCCCCCCGCTTTTACCTGCTGGGGTGGCAAACGTAGGGTCCGCTCTGGGTGGCAGTAGGTCTAGCTACGCCACTGAGCTGTCTGGGGCATGGAGGATGTCCAGGAGATAGAGCGTGTGGAGGACACTTTTATGAAAAATGTTTAGGTGTCCCACGCAGCTGTTCTAGTGCTGTGGCTCATGATGAGCTAGGTCTACCTTACATTACTGATAAGATCAGGTTAGCCCTGTTGTTGCTCTGACACTCAATCTGGACAAGGGAAAACTGCTCTATTAAATCGGTGTGTGCTGGAGGACTGCCTAAAATTGCAATCTGCTCTAGATATTCCTTGGATTTCATATATTAAACTAACTCTAGAGGATATAGGCTTCTCTAAACACTTCAGCTCACCCACCTCATGTCATTCATGTAGCACGACTAAGCTGAGGCAGAAATATTCTTAGCCAAGGATGCCCTAAACAGGGTGGAGTTTAATAAAAAATAAATATGCAGTTATTCAACATGGTTTAATTACCTCCTATAAAGGCCCGCAAACATATTTGTATGCAATTCAGAATCTGCAGCACCCAGTGGCGTAGCAAGGGGGGGGCGGTCTGCCCCAGGCGGCACGGGTTTTGGAGGAGGCGGCGGCTGCCTCCCTCCCCCTGCTCTTACCTGCTGCATCGCCAGCACCCCCGCTCTTAAATACAGCTGCGGGGCAGCCGCTGCAGGGACCGCCACGGGCGGCAACTAGTCTAGCTCACCACTGGCAGCACCGTTTTGTGCTTACTAGATTCCGCCCTAATTAGGTTCCATTAATGTTGGGTTACCCTCCTAGATGTTTTTCTGAGAAGGAGATCGGCCCCTGTCCATGTGATGACACCTCCATTCAAACGATCTTGCATGTTATGTTTTTATGTGTGTATAGGAGAAGCAAAAGAAAAATGTTATTGCGCCTCTTTTGAGAAGATACAATTTTAGACAAAGTAGGCCTGCCCACCGCTTTCTGCAACAACTTGACAGCCGTTGGTCTGTCACACTGTTGCACTCTTTTTATGGCAATGTTTAAGGCTAAGAAGAGCTGCCCGGTTATGAAGGGGGAGTAGCAGGGATTGGAGCTCTTATTGTATGGTAAACAGTCTAAATATCGAGTTTTTTATGTCGACTTGCACTAATATCGAGTTCAGAATATCGTGATACAAAAATATCGACTGTCAGAATATCGTTAGCAAGAATATCGAGTCTAAGGTAAGTAATATCGTTTTCAACAATATCGAAGTCATTAATATCGTTTTAAAAAATATCGAAGTCATTAATATCGTTTGCAAAAATATAGTTGTTAAAAATATCGTTTTTTTAGTTAGTGTTATGTATTTTAGTATGTATTTTAAATGTATGTGTTCTATTTTTTTGTCTAAGTATTGAATTTGTTTTTTAGTATGTGTGTTAAATTTTTAGAAGTTATTAATTTTATTTTAATTAAATTTTGCGTTTTAGTTCCGTAGCGGGTTGTGGGTTTATAGGGGAATAGGGTGGGAAGTAATTTAATTATAATTAATTTATTAAAAATCTTTTATTAATTAATATTTATGTATTTAATATTTTATATTGTTAATTGTGGGAATTAATTTATTATTAATTATTTATTAATTGGTTGTTAATTATTATTAATTAATTGGTAATTATGTTAATTGTGTCATTTTTTTAGGAGCGGGTTGTGGGATGATAGGGGAATAGGGTGGGAAGTAATTTAATTATAGGTAATTTATTAATATTTTTTTATTAATTAATATTTATGTATTTAATATTTTATATTGTTAACTGTGGTAACTAATTTATTATTATTTATTTATTAATTTGTTAAGTATTATTAATTAATTGGTAATTATGTTAATTGTGTCATTGTCAGTGAAATTGCTCTCCCACCCTCGCAGCTCCACCATTAAGTGAGGCCTGCCCCTGCCCCTGCACTCTCGAGTGTTGGTGATCGAGGCCCTCCTCCACCCGCAGGTTTCCCTGCGCCTCATCCCTGGTGGTACAGTGGACCTCTGTCTCCTTCCTCTCAATCAGCTCTTTCACTCGTATTCACTCGTTTTTCTACCCTTTTTATCTTTCACCTTTCTGCACTTTTCTGCATCTCTGCTCTTTTGTGCCTTATTTCTGCTCATTTTCCCTTCCTCTCGCTCTGCTCTTTCACTTGTTTCCACTCGTTTTTCTACCCTCTTTTATCTTTCACCTTTCTGCACTTTTCTGCATCTCTGCTCTTTTGTGCCTTATTTCTGCTTATTTTCCCTTTTTTCTTTATCCCTTATTTCCTCCCTTTACCTTTCCCCGCCGCTGCTGCCCCCGCTGCCCCTCCCCCCAGCGCGACCGGCCCAATCCAGCTCCCTCCCCGCCTCCCAGCTGTCCAGCCCTCCCCGACTCCCTACTTAATGGCGGCCGCTGCGGAGACAGGCGAGCAAGACCACTGACTCATTGTCAGTGAAATTGCTCTCCCACCCTCGCAGCTCCACCATTAAGTGAGGCCTGCCCCTGCACTCTCAAGTGTTGGTGATCGAGGCCCTCCTCCACCCGCAGGTTTCCCTGCGCCTCATCCCTGGTGGTCCAGTGGACCTCTGTCTCCTTCCTCTCACTCTGCTCTTTCACTCATTTTTCTACCCTTTTTTATCTTTCACCTTTCTGCACTTTTCTGCATCTCTGCTCTTTTGTGCCTTATTTCTGCTCATTTCCCCTTCCTCTCGCTCTGCTCTTTCACTCGTTTTTCTACCCTCTTTTATCTTTCACCTTTCTGCACTTTTCTGCATCTCTGCTCTTTTGTGCCTTATTTCTGCTTATTTTCCCTTTTTTCTTTATCCCTTATTTCCTCCCTTTACCTTTCCCCGCCGCTGCTGCCCCCGCGGCCCCTCCCCCCGAGCGCGACCGGCCCAATCCAGCTCCCCTCCTCGCCCCCGCCTCCCAGCTGTCCAGCCCTCCCCGACCCCTACTTAATGGCGGCCGCTGCGGGGACAGGCGAGCAAGACCACTGACTCATTGTCAGTGAAATTGCTCTCCCACCCTCGCAGCTCCACCATTAAGTGAGGCCTGCCCCTGCCCCTGCACTCTCGAGTGTTGGTGATCGAGGCCCTACTCCACCCGCAGGTTTCCCTGCGCCTCATCCCTGGTGGTCCAGTGGACCTCTGTCTCCTTCCTCTCACTCTGCTCTTTCACTCGTCTTTCTACCCTTTTTTATCTTTCACCTTTCTGCACTTTTCTGCATCTCTGCTCTTTTGTGCCTTATTTCTGCTCATTTTCCCTTCCTCTCGCTCTGCTCTTTCACTCGTTTCCACTCGTTTTTCTACCCTCTTTTATCTTTCACCTTTCTCACTTTTCTGCATCTCTGCTCTTTTGTGCCTTATTTCTGCTTATTTTCCCTATTTTCTTTATCCCTTATTTCCTCCCTTTACCTTTCCCCGCCGCTGCTGCCCCCGTCCCCCCTCCCCCCCAGCGCGACCGGCCCAATCCAGCTCCCCTCCCCGCTCCCACCTCCCAGCTGTCCAGCCCTCCCCGACCCCTACTTAATGGTGGCCGCGGGCAGCGGGCGCGCCATCTGGCACGCCGAAGGCACGTCAAAGGCAAGCCCTTCTGCGCCCGTCCGCGACCCGACCGCGACCAGCGCCAGGAACCCTGGACCTCCGCCCTGCCAACACTACGACCAAGCAGCACTCCATGCACTCAACCCAGGCCGCAACAACAACTGCAAGCTAGCATCACCAGCCGACACCCACGGACCCTTCAGCTGTCACCGCTGCCGGCACACCTGCAGCACCGCCAAGAACACGGATCCAGCACACAAGAACACAACCAAACCGAAGACCCTGCAATGCATCCTCCTCAACGTCCGATCCCTCCACAAACACACCACAGAAATCTGGGACCTCCTCGACAGCACCACCCCGGACTTAGTGTTCTTCACCAAAACCTGGACCAACACCACCTCGGGACCGGACATCACCATCGCCATCCCCCAAGGATACAAGATCTCCAGGAAGGACCACCCCACCCGCCCAGGAGGAGGAATCGCCATCGTCCACAAATCCAGCCTCCGCCTGAGCACACTCCCCGACGAGCCCACAGAACTGATGGAACACCTTCACTTCAAGATACTGGCCAGCCCCACCGCCACCCTCCGAGGAACCCTCATCTACCGACCCCCTGGACCTCGCGGACCCTCCGCCAACTCCATCACGGACATTATCTCCCCGCAGGCCATCGCATCCATCAACTACACCCTGCTGGGAGACCTCAACTTCCACCTCGACAACCAACTGGACCCCAACACCACATTTCTCCCGGACAACCTCCACAACATTGGACTCCGCCAGATCGTGACCGAGCCCACGCACTCAGCAGGACACACCCTCGACCCCCTCTTCACTACAGAAAACTCCATCACCTTCAGCCACACCACCGAACTCCCATGGACCGACCATCGTTGCGTCCACTTCACCTTCAGAACACCCACCATCCACAGACACCAGCACCTGCTCCCACGAAGAAACTGGACCAAAATCACCGACGACCAGCTCACCTCCTCACTCAACAACTCCACCCCAACCATCGCGGAAAACGACGACCCCAACACCGCAGCCCGAACCCTGCATAGATGGATCTCGGACAGCACCAACACCATAGCCCCCCTCAAGAAAAACAACAATACCTGCGCCAAGAAAACCAGATGGTTTACCACCGAACTTCGAGAGTCTAGATGCACATGCCGACACCTCAAAAAGGCCTGGAGGAACACCAAATCCACAGAAGCCCACAACAACTTCAGAGCCGCCACCAACGCCCACCATCAACTCATCAGAGAAACGAGGAAAAAGCGATTGAAGACAGAATCTCCACCCACGCGCACAACAGCAAGGAACTCTTCAGCATCATCAAGGAGTTCGCCCAACCCAACAGCGAGTCTACCGACATCCCTCCCTCACAAGACCTCTGCGACAAACTCAGCACCTTTTTCCACCACAAAATCAAGAGCATCTACGACAACTTCGACGAAGACAACCAACACACTGAACCCTCACCAACCACCCCCGACACCTGGAAACCAGCGATTGACGACTGGACAGCCCTCACCACCGAAGACACACTGAAGACAATGAAGTCAATCCACTCAGGGGCCCCCACGGACCCCTGCCCCCACCACATCTTCAACAGAGCCGCCGACACCATCGCACCCATGCTCCGCCACACCATCAACCGCTCCCTGGTGACCCCCTCGTTCCCCGACGACTGGAAACACGCCGAGGTCAACCCCCTCCTAAAGAAGCCCTCAGCGGACCCCACCGACCTCAAAAACTACAGACCCATCTCCCTGCTCCCGTTCCCAGCGAAAGTCATCGAGAAAGCCATCAACAGCCAACTCGCCACATTCATTGAAGAACACAACATCCTCGACTCCTCCCAATCCGGCTTCAGAAAAAACCACAGTACGGAAACCGCCCTCCTCGCCGCAACAGACGACATCCGCACCCTACTGGACAAAGGAGAAACAGTAGCCCTCATCCTCCTCGACCTATCAGCGGCGTTCGACACAGTCTCCCACCGCACCCTAATACGCAGACTCTACGACGCAGGAATCCAGGACAAGGCCCTCAACTGGATCCGCTCCTTCCTCTCCGACAGGACGCAGTGGGTCAGACTCCCCCCTTTCCTCTCGGACCCCACACCTACCACCTGCGGAGTCCCCCAGGGCTCCTCCCTCAGCCCGACGCTCTTCAGCGTCTACATGGCTCCACTCGCCCCCATCATCAGAACCTACGGACTCAACATCGTGTCATACGCAGACGACACCCAGCTCATCCTCTCCCTATCCAATGAGCCCAACACCGCCAGATGCAACTTTCGAGAAGGCATGGAAGCCGTCGCCAAATGGATGAAAAACAGCTGCCTACAACTAAACACCAACAAAACAGAAGTACTCATCATGGGCCCAAACCCCGACGCCTGGAGCGACACCTGGTGGCCCCCCGCCCTCGGAAACCCGCCAACCCCCATGGACCACGCACGCAACCTGGGAATCATCCTGGACTCCGAGCTCAAAATGGACCGCCAGATCAACTCTGTCTCCCTCCGCCTCCTTCGTAAGACCTTCAAATGGATCCCCCTCGAACACCGAAAGACCGTCACTCACGCCCTGGTCACCAGCAGACTCGACTACGGCAACGCACTCTACGCCGGAATAAACAAAAACCTCACCCGCAAGCTACAGAACATCCAGAACGCCGCTGCAAGACTGGTCCTCAACCTGCCAAAACACTGCCACATCTCCCAGCACCTGCGCACACTCCACTGGCTCCCAGTCGAGGCGAAAATCACCTTCAAGATGCTCACCCACGCACACAAGGCCCTCCACGGCACCGGACCAGCATACCTGAACAGCCAACTCAAATTCCATGCACCCCAAAGGACCCTACGATCAGCCCAGCTCTCCTACGCGGTGGTCCCCCGCACCAGAAAGACCAGATCGGGAGGCCGCTCCTTCTCCTTCCTCGCGGCCAAAGCATGGAACGCCCTTCCGCTCCACCTCAGACAGACAACATCGCTCCCCATCTTCGCAAGAAACCTCAAAACCTGGCTCTTCGACAGACCCACTCCTTGATGGAATGGAACCTGCCCCACCCCTAGCGCCTTGAGACCCTTACGGGTGAGTAGTCGCGCTTTAACAAACCCCTGATTGATTGATTGATTTTTTTAGGAGCGGGTTGTGGGTTGATGGGGAGTAGGGTGGGAAGTAATTTAATTATAATTAATTATTATTTTTTTTTAAAATAATTTATATTTATGTATTTAATATTTTATATTGTTAATTGTGGTAACTAATTTATTATTTATTATTTTTGTTGTTAAGTATTATTAATTAATTGGTAATTATGTTAATTGTGTCATTTTTTTAGGAGTGTGTTGTGGGTTGATAGGGGAGTAGGGTGGGAAGTAATGTAATTTTAATACATTTTTAATATTTATAATATAATATTTATTTAATGTTATTTTATAGTGTTAATTGTGTGAATTAATTTATTATTAATTGTTTTTATTTTGCTTGTTAGTTTTTATTAAATAATTAATTAATTGTTAATAAATTATGTTAATTGTGTCATGTTTTACGACATTAGTGGTGTCATTTATAGGGGAATATGGTGGGAGGTAAAATATTTATAATTAATTAATTATTTGTTAATTAATGCTAATTAATTAATTAATTAAATATTAAATATGCTAATTGTGGAATAATTTTGATGTGTGAGTTGTAGCGGTTATAGTTGTCAATGTTGGGAAGAATTTGTTTTTAAATTAATTAATGATTTGTTGTTGTTATGAATTTTTTAATGTATAATTAGTTAAAGAAATTGTCTAAATATTTTTAGGTGTGTGTTTTTGTGTGTATTGGGGTAGAGGGTTGAAAGTAATATACTTTAAATAAATTAATCATTAGATGATCATTAATATTCATTTATTAATTGATAAATATTGTTAGTAATTGTTTTGTTTTTATTTTGTTTGGGGATTTAGGTTCAATAGCTGTAATGTTTTGTTTTATCCCCTCCGCTATCCAACACTTTCCCTACTGTTGCACTCATTGGAGTGGGAATAGTAATTTATTCCCCTCCGCTATCCAACACTTTCCCTACTGTTGCACTCCCTCGAGTGGGAATAGTAATTTTTACCCCTACACTATCCAACACTTTCTCTAACGTTGTATTCGTTGGAGTGGGAATGGTAATTTTTACCACTCCGCTATCCAACACTTTCCCTACTGTTGCACTCCCTGTAGTGGGAATAGTAATTTTATCCACTACGCTATCCAACACTTTCCCTACTGTTGCACTCATTGGAGTGGGAATAGTAAATTATTCCCCTCCGCTATCCAACACTTTCCCTACTGTTGCACTCGCTGGAGTGGGAATAGTAATTTTTACCCCTACGCTATCCAACACTTTCCCTACTGTTGCACTCAGTGGAGTGGGAATACTAATTTTTACCCCTACGCTATCCAACACTTTCCCTACTGTTGCACTTGCTGGAGTGGGAATAGTAATTTTTTCTACTTCGCTATCCAACACTTTCCCTACTATTGCACTCATTGGAGTGGGAATAGTAAATTATTCCCCTCCGCTATCCAACACTTTCCCTACTGTTGCATTCATTGGAGTGGGAATAGTAAATTATTCCCTTCCGCTATCCAACACTTTCCCTACTGTTGCACTCGCTGGAGTGGGAATAGTAATTTTTACCCCTACGCTATCCAACACTTTCGCTACTGTTGCACTCGCTGGAGTGGGAATAGTAATTTTTACCCCTCCGCTATCCAACACTTTCCCTACTGGTGCACTCATTGGAGTGGGAATAGTAATTTTATCCCCTATGCTATCCAACACTTTCCCTACTGTTGCATTCATTGGAGTGGGAATAGTAAATGATTCCCCTCCGCTATCCAACACTTTCCCTACTGTTGCACTAGCTGGAGTGGGAATAGTAATTTTTACCCCTCCATTATCCAACACTTTCCCTACTGTTGCACTCATTGGAGTGGGAATAGTAATTTTTACCCCTACGCTATCCAACACCTTCCCTACTGTTGCACTTGCTGGAGTGGGAATAGTAATTTTTTCCCCTTCGCTATCCAACACTTTCCCTACTGTTGCACTCATTGGAGTGGGAATAGTAAATTATTCCCGTCCGCTATCAAACACTTTCCCTACTGTTGCATTCATTGGAGTGGGAATAGTAAATTATTCCCCTCCGCTATCCAACACTTTCCCTACTGTTGCACTAGCTGGAGTGGGAATAGTAATTTTTACCCCTCCATTATCCAACACTTTCCCTACTGTTGCACTCGCTGGAGTGGGAATAGTAAATTATTCCCCTCCGCTATCCAACACTTTCCCTACTGTTGCACTTGCTGGAGTGGGAATAGTAATTTATTCACCTCCGCTATCCAACACTTTCTCTACTGTTGTACTCAATGTAGTGTATAATGTAGTTTTAAAAAAATAATAAAGATTTTAATATTTTAATTTATAATATATATATATATATGTATTTATAATTTTTAATATATTTCTAACATTATATAATTTATTAAAATAATTATTTCTTAATTATTACTAAGTAAATATATATATTACATTTTATATATGTATGTTTAATTTATTTTTACATTGCATTTATTACTTATAATTGTTAACATTTTCTAATAATTCTAAATATTTTTTTAAAGTTATATGTATTATTTAATTTATTTTACATTATTTTTTATACATTTAAAAAAAACGATATTTTACACTTCGATATTTTTAACAATGATATTTTTTTCCCGATATTTTAGTACTTACCATTATGAAGATAGGATGTCGATATTTTTGACATCGATATTTATGTCCCAATATTTTGGGAACACGATATTATGTCACTCGATATTTTGTCAGTGATCCTTATTGTATTTAAGCATGGTTTGCACTGTAGGGATATATGCACTTTATGATACCGCACAGAACGGAACCGAAGACCGTAGTGTGTTGCAGGTCCCACAATAAGTTTATGTCATTACTCGGCGTGCAATATGTTTTCTTTTTCAAACATCGTATTTTTATCTTGGTTTTATAATGATATGATTTTAAATTGTGTTTTAATGTTTGTTCTTTTTACGTACTTTTATGCTTCGTAAATGTAGCGGATAAAGTTTATTGATTGATTCTGGAAACGGATGATACTTTATGCATACATTTGAATCAGCACCACAGCCTGTCAAAGTGATACCGAAAATACTTGTATGGTAGTCTGTGCAAATCTTGTGCTAAACCAAAGGCTCAGAAAATTGCAGTGAACTTGCAAACATCTGAGAAAACTAGAAAATGCATGAATGGGCGCATTTATCTTAAAATATGAAAATAACATCTTCCTTCAGTATTAATTTGCATCACAGCCAGCAGATATTGTAAATAGAATATAAATGTCCAGTATTTGTAAAGCGCGAACAATTACCCGAAGGCGTCGGGGGCCGTCGAGAAGATTAAGCGAGCTATTGCCCAGAGTCACATGGTGCTGGGCTGATCTTCCCCCGGGTTCCGGAGTCAGCCGCCCTGGCCGCTGCGCCACACCTCTTCCCACTCACTTGATGGTAACTGCGGTGTGTTAAACTGTCTTTGCTCTGCTATCAAGCATCAGTGTAACTGTATGAGGTAGGCCATTTGATTATTTTTGGAGTGACTAGGTCTTCGCCGTGTCATATACCACTGAATTTAAGCAGTGATAAAAATGTGTCAGAAAGTAATAACATCCTTAGAGGAAAACAGTCCTGTCCTGGCATTTCGCAATGTGCTGTCAATATCTAGCTCAACGCTTCTCTGTGTACATTAAAAAAACACATTTTGGACTGAAAGATGTGTTCATGCTGCCAATCAATTTGAGCTCATATGTTCCCCATCATGCTTTGCTTTGTAATCCTTTGAACACGTAAGACGCACATTACGTAGAATAATGGCTGTCTTTTGTTCGCGTTTTCAATAAATTCAATAAAGGGTTTTCATTAGAAAAAGAAAAATAACCTTGGAATTTTATTTGCATATTGCTACCCTAGCAACTGCGTTTCCAGGATGGTGGATGCAGGTAGAGAAACCATTATCCAGCAGGTGCATGTTTTACTTAAGAATTACATTATTCCGTATTGACCGCATGTGTCTCTGCACTGGTGATGAAGATGGGGGCGTTGGTGACTTCACACTCTTATGTTAGCTTCTAAACGTGTGCGTCTCTGGAATTCTATTTCTTCCCACATTTATGTGGGGTTCTAGCAGCTATCTTCAGTCTGAATTGATGTAAAATAACAGAGACTCCTGTTTGATGTGATACTTTGTGTTCCTGTAGGTCTGTCCTGGCATTATTTTAGTACATTTGGGATGCAACTTTCTGTTCTGTGGAGTTGTGACCCAACCCCAGCAGAGAAATGGCTTTGACGTCTCAACAATGCACTCAGGGGCATATTCACAAGAAG
>CAWUFW010022129.1:0-103025 GCA_963921515.1 Calotriton arnoldi | reverse complement strand
AGAACGGTAGTCCAAGCTCTAATTACATCAAGACTGGACTATGGCAACGTTCTTTATCTCGGCGCTAACAAAGAGGTGACACGCAAGCTGCAGATGGTCCAAAACTCCGCAGCCCGACTTCTCTTCCAATTGCCTAGGACCGCCTCTGTTTCCAACCATTTGCGAGACTTGCACTGGCTCAGGGTGGAAAATCGAATTTGATTCAAAGCTCTGACCTCTATGTTTAAGATCAAAACTGGAACTGCACCACACTACTTACGTTCCCTAGCCAAACTGTATGTCCCGTCCCGCTGCCTACGTTCATCCTCTCAGGGAAGGTTCTCCGTTCCCAGATTTAGGCTTTCGAATGGGTGGGCGCTCTTTTTCCTTCCTTGGTCCTTCACTCTGGAATGCCCTTCCCACTGCCATCCGGAACGAAACAGTCTACGTTCAATTTCAGTAAAGCACTAAAGACCTGGCTCTTTAACAAATGATTTCGCTACTAAATCTTAACATCTGGTCTTTGTTCTGCTTGGCGCCGGGAAACCCTTTTTGGGTAGCTGTTGCGCCTTACAAATTAAATAAATAAATAAATAAATAAATAAGTGTTGGATAGCGTATGTGAATAATTTACTATTCCCACTCCAAAGAGTGCAACACTAGGGAAAGTGTTGGGGGGTCATTAGGATAGCGGGCAGATCGCCACCGCCCATATGGTGGTGGCGATCCGCCCGCTATTTTCCACCGCCCGCCTATCATTTCCCCACCGCCATATTAGTATGGCGGTGGGGACCCAGGCGGACGGAAAGACCGTCCGCCGGTTTTCCGCCGGTCGACCAGTCGACCGTGCGGAAAAGGGGCTGGATATGGTGGCGGTGTCTGCTAGACACCGCCATCCATATTAGAATGGGCAGCGGTGCAGGGCTTTCCATGGCGGAGACCCCACCATGGAAATCCAGGCGGAGTTTGCTTTCGGGGGCCCGTTGCGGGCCCCCAGAGTATTGGGGGGGATGGGGGGTGCACCCTGCATTGGCATGGACATGGTGGCAGGCACCTCGCGGTGCCTGTCACCTTGTGCTTGACAATGCACACAGTGCATTCCCAGCATTGTGGCGGGCGGTGCTGTTAGCACCGCCCGCCACAATGCTGGGAATGGAGGATGCCACCGCCACGGTGGTGGTGGCATCCTAATCGCCGGTGCGGGACCGCAGCACCACTGGCGGCCGGTCCCAGCACCGCTAGGGTGGCGGGCGGACAAAGGTCCGCCCGCCATCATAATAAGCCCCTTAGATAGCAGAGTGGATAAAATTACTATTCCCACTCCAACGAGTGCAACAGTAGGGAAAGTGTTGGATAGCGGAGGGAAATAATTTACTATTCCCACTCCAGCAAGTACAACAGTAGGGAAAGTATTGGATAGCAGAGGGGAATAATTTACTCTTCCCACTTCAGGGAGTGCAACATTAAAGAAAGTATTGGATAGCGCAGGTGTAAAAATTACTATTCCTACTCCAGCGAGTGCAACAGTAGGGAAACTGTTGGATAGCGGAGGGGAATAATTTACTTTTTCCACTCCAGCAAGTACAACAGTAGGGAAAGTGTTGGATAGCGGAGGGGTAAAAATTACTATTCCCACTCCAGGGAGTGCAACAGTAGGGAAAATGTTGGATAGGGGAGTGGATAAAATTACTATTCACACTCCAGCGAGTGCAACAGTAGGGAAAGTGTTGGATAGCGGAGGGAATAATTTACTATTCTCACTCCAGCAAGTACAACAGTAGGGAAAGTATTGGATAGCGGAGGGAAATAATTTACTATTCCCACTTCAGGGAGTGCAACATTAAAGAAAGTGGTGGATAGCGTAGATGTAAAAATTACTATTCCCACTCCAATGAGTGCAACAGTAGGGAAAGTGTTAGATAGCGAAGTGGATAAAATTACTATTCCCACTCCATCGAGTGCAATAGTAGGGAAAGTGTTGGATAGTGGAGGGGTAACAATTACTATTCCCACTCCAGCAAGTGAAACAGTAGGGAAAGTGTTGGATAGCAGAGGGAATAATTAACTATTCCCACTCAAGCAAAATAATTAAAATTAATTAACAAAATTTAAATTATTTATAAAAATTTACCTCCCACGATATTCCCCTATAAATGACACCACCAATATTATAAAACATTACACTATTAACATAATTAATTTATGATTAATTAATTAATTAATGAAAATTAACAAACATTAAAAACAATCAAGAATAAATTAATTCACACGATTAACACTATGAAAAAGTTAAAAAAAAATATTATAATAAACAATTAAAAAAAATATATTCAAATTAAATTACTTCCCAGCCTACTCCCCTATCAACCCACAACCAGCTCCTAAAAAATAACACAATTAAGATATTTACCAATTAATTATTAATAATTAACAACAAATTAATAACTAATTAATATCAAATTAATTACAACAATGAACAATATAAAATATTAAATACATAGATATTGATTAATACATTTTGTAAATTAATTAATTATAATTAAATTACTTCTCAACCTATTCCCCTATAAACCCACAACCCGCTCCTAAAATAAATAAATATGATATTTACCAATTAATTATTAATAATTAACAATTAATAACTAATTAATAATTAATTAATTACCACAATTAACAATATAAAATATTAAATACATAAATATCAATTAATCAAAATTATTTATTAATTAATTATAATTAAAATACTTCCCACCCTATTCCCCTATAAACCCACAACACGCTCCTAAAAAAACCAATTAAAATATTTACCAATTAATTATTAATAATTAACAACCAATTAATAACGAATTAATAATTAATTAATTACCACAATTAACAATATAAAATATTAAATACATAAATATTAATTAATCAACATTATTTATTAATTAATTATAATTAAAATACTTCCCACCCTATTCCCCTATAAACCCACAACTCGCTCCTAAAAAAGAACACAATTTAATTAATTAATTAATTAACTAATCAATTAATAAAATTTAATAACCAATTAATATTTAATTAATAAAAAATGTAATTATACATAATCATCTATAAAGATTATTGATTACTTTATTAAAATTAAATTACTTCCCACCCTATTCCCTATAAACCCACAACCCGCTACAGAACTAAAATACGCAAAATGAAATTTTCATAAAATAAATAACTTCTAAAAATTTTACAAATACATTAAAGAAAACAGATATACTTATACAAAAAACATTAGATCACATACTATTAACATACATACTAAAATACAGAACACTAATAAAAATATCAATATTATTAACAACGATATTATGACAAACGATATTACTGACTTCGATATTTAAAAACCGATATTTCTTTACCTTCATGTCGATATTCTGGTCACCGATAATACTTGATGTCGATATTCTGTCCCTTCGATATTTCCAACTCGATATTTTTGTACATCGAAAATAAAAATTCGATATTATGTCTGTTTACCATTTCTGTAAAGGGATTTTTGGACAAAGTTCAACAAAGAGACGATCATTTAGAATCTCAGTAAATTAATTTGATGGCGTGTCAATGTGAGTACGAATGAGTATAGGTATTGTCGTCACGGAGAACTTAAATGTATGTTAAGAAACTTAGGAACTCCTACATGGTTTGTTACGCTTAGCTGTGCTGAATACGCATGGGACGATTTACTTGAATTTCTACAATATGCAAATTCAAATGTAAAAAACATTGAATTGAAGACAGCTGGAGAACTGTGTTCCTTGGATCCTGTAAATGTGTGCAGATATTTTAATCATAGGTTTCAAGCTATGATGTTTTTTGTTTGCAATAAAAATAATCCACCTCTTGGATAAGTTATTGATTTCTTTTGGAGAAAGGAGTACCAAGCCAGAGGTGCTCCTCATATACACATGCTATTATGGATCAAGAATACACCTAAATTTGGAGCCGATTCTGATGAAACTGTTTTGTCTTTCATTGAAGACTATGGGGCCGATTCCGATCTGGGACGGAAGTCTCTCCGACCGAGCCGGACCCGGAGAGATTTCCGACCGAACCGGACTCCTGCAGTGCGACCGAACGAGTACGATGCAGCCGTATGCTGTCGGACTTGATTCGGTTGGATTCCCATAGAAGTCAATGGGAGCCGGTCGTACGACGCGTACACGGGCTCCCATTGACTGTATGGGTATGTCACGAACAAGGGCGCCCCCTGCAGCGGGTACGCGTCGGTGCAACCCACACCGGACATGCATGTGTAGGGGGGACACATGGGTCCCCCCTGTGTGCGACTCACAAGGCTACGGGTGAAGGGGGTCCGACACGGACCCCCAAAGTCCGGCTCCGACAGATCTTTTGAGCCGGACGGTACGAGTCGGTCGGGCTGTTCGAAGCGCGCATCGTACTTGCTCGGTCGGGTAACGTCTCCATTGCGTGGTGCGAGTCGTGCCCGTACGAGTCGGTCGGAGCGGTTCGGACCGGGAACGAGTCGGTCGGCGATGTTCGCGTGACGCCGCATCGTACTTGCTCGCTCGGACGACTGTACTGAATCGGTCGGAAACAAGGCCTCCGACTCGGATCCGGTAAAGCCGAATCCGATTCGGTGCCCTTCCGGCAGAGATCGGATTCGGCCCCTATGTTACCAGTGCCATTCCAAAAAGAGGAGGAGAAAACAGCTTAAGACAACAAGTTTTACAGTTTCAAAGTCATCGATGTAGAAAATATTGTCGACGAAAATACACATCAAAGGGAACATTTTATACAAAATGTCGTTTTGGATTCCCACGTCCAGTAATTTCTAAAGGAAGAGTCAATATTTTCATGTCAGCAGTAAGGCATACTATAATTCAAAAATCTTAGAAGAATACTTACAACATAAAAAGAACTGAAGAATCAAAGTATATTAATGACTACAATCCAGTGATTTTGACAATGTGGAATGCAAACATGGATATCCAGTATATTGCAGATAATTCGATTGCTGTTGCTTGCTATGTTACGTCATATATAACGAAATCTAGAAAAGACGGAGTTGAAAGAAATGTGGGAAGAAATTTCACAAGAGAAGGCTCTTAGGGGCCGATTATGATGGCGGGCGGACTTTGTCCGCCCGCCATTGCCCCAGTAAAAGGGACCGCCCGCTATGTGTGCGGCGGTCCCGCACATGTGATTAGGATGCCACCGCCACGGTGGCGGTGGCTCCTCATTTCCAGCATTGTGGCGGGCAGTGCTCACAACACCGCCCGCCACAGTGCTGGAAATGCATGTTGTGCATCTGCATGCACTAACGTGACAGGCACCGCGCGGTGCCTGCCACCTTGTGCATGCAGATGCAGGGGGTACCATGGGTACCCCCATGTGCAGCCCCCACCCCCAACACCCTGGGGGCCCGCAACGGGCCCCCAACAGCAAAGACCGCGAGCCTTTCCATGGCGGTGACGCCACCATGGAAAGAGCTCATCTCCGCCGGCATCATAATATGGATGGCGGTGTCTTGCAGACACCGCCACCATATTAAACCCTTTTCCGCCCGGTCGACTGTTCGGCCGGGCGGAAAACATGCGGACGGTCTTACCATCTGCCGGGCTCCTCTCCGCCATGGTAATATGGCGGGGGGAATTTGTTGGCGGACGGGCGATTATGGCGGGCGGATCGCCACCGCCATGCGGGCGGTGGCGATCCGCCCGACATCGTAATCGACCCCTTAGTAACAAATTGTACAGATTTAGTTTGAAGATGCGTTCCCATCGAGAGATTGGATCCTACGAATGTTCGGATTGGTTGACCTCTGCAAGTTTATATTCAAAGTCAAGAGGAATCATTTGGGTAAGTCTAGGTCTTGCTGCAACACGAAATTGAGTATTGAAATCTCTACAAGAAATTGAATACTAACCATTGGATGAACCGGAAAGTACAGACATCGTTAAAACAAATATGTTGGATACGTACTATCCCAAAAGGAATACATATCTGGAAAACATATGTCTCTATGAAGTACTGCAACATTACAGTTTTAAGAGATATGTTACAGAAAATATAAATGAAGAAAAATATGCAGTAATTCGATGTGACGGATGTTTGGTAAAACATGCCAAAGGAAATCTTATTAACCACAGAAAACTAAGGGGCCGATTCAGATTTCGGCCGGAAGGGCACCGAACGATGGTCGGAGCCCTACCGACTGAATCGGAACGTGCCGGCCGGAGTCCTTTCCGACCGAGCCATTCCGATGGGCTCGGTCGGAAAGGAATTCGATTCCGGATTTCCGGATGGCTTATGACGGGCTCGGAGAGCCCGTCCGCCGTCCGGAAATCCTTCAGTACTCCCCGGCCGCCTCTTCACGACCGAGGGAGTACGATGGCAGTATTCACTGCCTTTTCGTGCCGGTCTTTCCGGCACGAAAAGGCAGTCGGTAACTGTCTTTGGGGGCCCCAGTAGGGCCCCCATGGGTGCGAGGCCGCCGAATGGCGGCCTGAGGGCACCTATGGTGCCCCTCTGTTGATCCCTGCACCGGTGGCAGGCACCTTGGGGTGCCGGCCACAGGGTGCAGGGATGAACTGCACCCCTGCTTTCCACAATGCAAGCATGCATTCCGCTCGGAATGCATGCTCCCATTGTGTAGTATACGAGGTGCGACCGAACAGGGTTCGGTCGCATCGTACTTGCAGGGCCGTAACCGACGACAGCAGGTCGGTCGGTTACGGCTCCTGACCGATGTCGGACGGACCTGAGTCCGTCCGACATCGGAATCGGCCCCTCAGTTGTGAAACTCCAGATAAAAGGGAATTTTTCTATTTAGCACTTCTGCAACTCTTCAAGCCTTGGCGTAGTGAAATGGAATTACTTGGCGATTTTGACTGCTATGAAGATTCTTTTAATGCATGAAAAGATAGCATTCAATGCACAATTTTTCCAACTTATCTACAAATGTTAAATGAAGAGATTGAACAAGAAATTACTATTGCAGCTCAAATAGCTAGAGACAGTTCTCACGATAGTCGAAGTTCTGCTCCACTAAGTCAAGATCCACTAGGACAACCAATTCTTGAAAATGAAGCAGCAGTAGCCATGGATGAAGTAGAAACGACAATGCAACAAGCACAACAGGATATTATTGAGTTGGGAAACTTAGAAGAAAAACTAAATATTGAACAAAAAGAAATATATCAGCAAGTGACACAACAGATACAGCATGGTTTACTGCATGAAAAAAAGAATGCCAATGCACACCATTTAAACCTATTCGAATGTACATCAGTGGGCAAGCTAGAACAGGAAAACGTTTCTTAATTATAGTTTTGACCAGTTATCTACACAAAACCACTGAATCACATTTATCTTGTGTTGTAACCGCTCCAACTGGGTTAGCAACACACAACATTAAAGGGATTACATTACATCGATTACTCATGCAACCAGTTGAACATGAAAATAAGATGGAATATCACAAGCTATCTGGAGAAGCTTGTTATGAAGTCCCAAGAGTACTGAAGAAAATAAAACTTCTAATCATTGATGAGGTGAGCATGGTCTCAAACTTAATGCTTGCCTTTGTACATTTAAGAATACAACAGATTTAAAAAAAAGGTTATGATGTTCTGTTTGGAGGGAAACATGTAATTGTATTCGGCGATCTACTACAACTTACTCCTGTGAAAGGGCAACCAGTTTTTAAAACACTTGTCCATGAAGACACTAGGAAATCTTTGGGAAGTATTGGAAATGTGAACATTTGGTCTCATTTTGAATATAAAGAACTTATTAAGAATATGTGACAAGCAAGTGATGAACATTATGGAAACATTCTTCAAGATATAAGAACAAAACGAGGTAAAGAAGCTTTACAAAGTCGGCTACTAACGAACTTGTTTTCTAATGAAAACATAGCACCTGAAATAATGTACAAAAAAATTGGAGAAAAGAAGTCTATAATTTGCCTGATGCCTACACTGCAAGAGTGCTCTACATTCAATCAAGAACTTTTGAAATTGGAAGAACAACCAATAGTGAAAATGGAAGCTATTGATAAAATGGAACACGAAGGAGCTACTATTCTCTCAGAGAAATGACAGTCAAAATTGGATTCTTTGGAAAAGTTGGTGTCTAAGACTGCAGGATTAGAAAATACTTTATATGTATGTGTAAACTGTCGGGTAATTTTACGGCGTAATTTGGATGTAGAAAAAGGTTTAGTAAATGGAGCAATGGGAAAAGTTGTTGATTTTGTTAATTATCAGAACAGAGATGGAATTGAATTTTTGATTACATTTGATCAGATTGAAGAGGTAAAACAGATTGGAAATTGTGCTGTTCGTTTTTTGCTTGTAAAAGACTTGTAAGTTCGTAGAAACAGTTTCCTCTCTCTTTAGCATATGCAGTAACCATTCATAAATCTCAAGGTTTAAGTGTAGACAGTGCTTTGGTAAATATTGGCAGTTCAGTGTTTAAAGAAGGCATGGCATATGTTGCATTGTCTCGAGTAAGGATATTATCTGGTTTGTATTTGATTGATTTTGATGAGAAAAAGATTAGTGCTGATGCAAATTGTGTAAGAGAGTACAATCGGTTAAGAAGACTATATGCTCCTAACATAGGTGAATATCCTGTATGTGAGGAACGTGTAGTGTGTCCAGAACGGAAATATGACAAACATTCTACTGAAATTCAAAAAAAGAAAGGAATTGAAGAGAATCATGAAGGTGCAAAGAAAGCGAAAATGGACACTGTTGATGGTATTGTGGTTTTTTCAGTGAATTTCTAAGGTTTTTTAAATGCTAATTTCTAACTATAACGTCCTTGAAACCTGTGGTTTTTTCAGTGAATTTATAAGGTTTTTTAAATGCTAATTTCTAACCGTAACGTCCCTGAAACCTGTGGTTTTTACAGTGAATTTCTAAGGTTTTTCAAACGCTCATTTCTAAATATGCCTACATAGGTAGGACATGTGCAGAAAGAGGAAGAAAGGCGCAGAAAGAAGCAAGAGAAGTACAGAAAGAGGCAAGAGCGGTACAGAAAGAGGAAGAAAGGTGCAGAAAGAAGCAAGAGAAATGCAGAAAGAGGCAAGTGAAGTGCAGAAATAGGAAGAAAGGTGCAGAAAGAAGCAAGAGAGGTGCAGAAAGAGGCAATAGAGCTACAGAAAGAGGCAAGAGAAGTGCAGAAAGAGGCAAGAGATGTCCAGAAAGAGGCACGTGAGGTGCAAAAAAAGGAAGAGAGGTACAGAAAGAGGAAAGAGAAGTGCAGAAAGAGGCAGGAGAAGTGCAGATTGAGGCAGGAGAAGTGCAGATTGAGGCAAGAGAAGTCCAGAAAGAAGCAAGAGAGGTGCAGAAAGAATAGGGTGAGGTGCAGAAAGAGGCAGGAGAAGTGCAGAAAGAGGCAAGTGAGATGCAGAAAGAGGCCAGAGAGGTGCAGAAAGAGGCAAGAGAAGTGCAGAAAGAGGCAAGAGATGTGCAGAAAGAGTCATGTGAGGGGCATAAAGAGGCAGGAGTAGTATATAAAGAGGCAAGAGAAGTGCAGAAAGAGGCAAGGGATGTGCAGAAAGAGGCAAGAGAAGTTAAGAAAGAGGCAAGAGAGGTGCAGAAAGAGGCAAGAGAGGTGCAGAAAGAGGCAAGAGAGATGCAGAAAGTAGCAAGAGGGATATAGAAAGAAGAGAGTGAGGTACAGAAAGAGGCAAAAGACGTGCAGAAAGAGGCAAGAGATGTGTAGAAATAGGCCAGTGTGGTGCAGAACAAGGCAATAGAGATACAGAAAGAGGCAAGATAAGTGTAGGAAGAAGCAAGAGAAGTGTAGAAAGAGGCAACAGAGGTGAAGAAAGAATCAAGAGAAGTGCAGAATGAGGCAAGAGAAGCGCAGAAAGGGATACGATAAGTGCAGGAAGAAGCAAGAGAAGTGCAGAAAGAGGCAAGAGAGGTGAAGAAAGAAGCAAGAGAAGTACAGAATGAAGCAAGAGAAGTGCAGAAAGAGACAGGAGAAGTGCAGAAATAAACAAGAGAGGTGCAGAAAGAGGCAAGAGAAGTACAGAAAGAGGAAGAAAGGTACAGAAAAGAGCAAGAGAAGGACAGAAAGAGGCAATAGAAGTGCAGAAAGAGGCAAGAAAAGTACAGAAAGAAGAGAGTGAGGTACAGCAAGAGTCAAGTCAGGTGCAGAAAGAGGCAAGAGAAGTGCAGAAAGAAGAGAATGGGGAGCAGAAAGAGGCAAGTGAGTTGCAGAAAGAGGCAAGAGTGGTACAGAAAGAGGCAAGAGAGATGCAGAGAAAGGGACGTGAGGTGCAGAAAGAAGAGAGTGAAGTGCAGAAGGAGGCAAGTGCAGTGCAGAAAGAAGAGAATGAGGTGCAGAAAGAGGCAAGTGAGGTGCAGAAAGAGGCAAGAGAGGTACAGAAAGAGGAAAGAGAAGTGCAGAAAGAGGCAAGAGACGTGCAGAAAGAAGAGAGTGAAGTGCATAAAGAAGCAAGTGAGGTGTAGAAAGAGGCAAGAGAGGTACAGAAAGAGGCAAGTGTAATGCAGAAAGAGGTAAGAGAAGTGTAAAAATATGCAAGAGAGGTGCAGAAAGAGTCAAGTGAGGGGCATAAAGAGGTAACAGAGGTACACAATGAGGAAAGAGAAGTGCTGAAAGAGGCAAGAGAAGTGCAGAAAGAGTCACATGAGTTGCAAAAAGAGACAAGAGAGGTGCAGAAAGAGGCAAGAGAGGTACAGAAAGAAGAGAGTGAGGTGCAGAAAATGGCAAGAGAAGTGCAGAAAGAGGCAAGAGAGGTGCAGAAAGACTCATGTGAGGGGCATAAAGAGGCAAGAAAAGTACATAAAGAGGCAAGAGAAGTGCAGAAAGAGGCAAGAGACGTGCAGAAAGAGGCAAGAGAAGTGCAGAAAGAGGCAAGAGAGGTGCAGAAAGAAGCAAGAAAGGTGCAGAAAGGACCAGGAGAAGTGCAGAAAGAGGCAAGAGAGGTGCTGAAAGTACAGAGTGAGGTGCAGAAAGAGGTGAGAGTTGTGCAGAAAGAGGCAAGTGAGGTGCAGAAAGAGGCAAGAGAGGTACAGAAAGAGGCAAGAGAAGTGCAGAAAGAGACAAGAGAAGTATAGAAAGAAGAGAGTGAGGTGCAGAAAGAGGCATGTGAGGTGCAGAAAGAGGCAAGAGAGGTACAGAAAGAGGCAAGAGAATTGCAGAAAGAGGTAAGAGAAGTATAGAAATAGGCAAGAGAGGTGCAGAAAGAGTCAAGTGAGGGGCATAAAGAGGCAATAGAGTCACACAATGAGGAAAGAGAAGTGCAGAAAGAGGAAAGAGAAGTGCAGAAAGAGTCACGTGAGTTGCAAAAAGAGGCAAGAGAGGTGCAGAAAGAGGCAAGAGAGGTACATAAAGATGAGAGTGAGGTGCAGAAAATGGCAAGAGAAGTGCAGAAAGAGGCTAGAGAGGTGCATAAATAGGCAAGACAGGTGCAGAAAGAGGCAAGAGATGTGCAGAAAGAGGCAAGAGGGCTACAGAAAGAAAAGAGTGAGGTGCAGAAAGGGGCAAGAGAAGTAAAGAAAGAGGCAAGTGAGGTGCAGAAAGAGGCAAGAGAAGTGCAGAAAGAGGCAAGAGTTGTCCAGAAAGAGGCATGTGAGGTGCAAAAAAAAGGAAGAGAGGTACAGAAAGAAGAAGGAGAAGTGCAGAAAGAGGCAGGAGAAGTGCAGATTGAGGCAAGAGAAGTCCAGAAAGAGGCAAGAGAGGTGCAGAAAGAATAGGGTGAGGTGCAGAAAGAGGCAAGTGAGGTGCAGAAAGAGGCAAGATAAGTGCAGAAAGAGGCAAGTGAGGTGCAGAAAGAGGCCAGAGAGGTGCAGAAAGAGGCAAGAGAAGTGCAGAAAGAGGCAAGAGAGGTGCAGAAAGAGTCATGAGAGGGGCATAAAGAGGCAGGAGTAGTATATAAAGAGGCAAGAGATGTGCAGAAAGAGGCAAGAAACATGCAGAAAGAGGCAAGAGAAGTGCAGAAAGAGGCAAGAGAGCTGCAGAAAGAAGAGAGTGAGGTGCAGAAAGAGGCAAAAGACGTGCAGAAAGAGGCAAGAGATGTGCAGCAATAGGCAAGTGTGGTGCAGAACAAGGCAAGAGAGATACAGAAAGAGGCAAGATAAGTGCAGGTAGAAGCAAGAGAAGTGCAGAAAGAGGCAACAGAGGTGAAGAAAGAATCAAGAGAAGTGCAGAATGAGGCAAGAGAAGTGCAGAAAGCAAGAGAAGTACAGAAAGAGGCAAGAGAAGTGCAGAAAGGGATACAATAAGTGCAGGAAGAAGCAAGAGAAGTGCAGAAAGAGGCAAGAGAGGTGAAGAAAGAAGCAAGAGAAGTGCAGAATGAGGCATGAGAAGTGCAGAAAGAGACATGAGAAGTGCAGAAATAAACAAGAGAGGTGCAGAAAGAGTAAGAAAGGTGCAGAAAGAGGCAAGAGAAGTGCAGAAAGAAGCAAGAGAAGTGCAGAAAGAAGAGAGTGAAGTGCAGAAAGAGACAAGTGAGGTGCAGAAAGAGGCAAGAGAGGTACAGAAAGAGGCAAGAGAATTGCAGAAAGAGGTAAGAGAAGTGTAGAAATAGGCAAGAGAGGTGCAGAAAGAGTCAAGTGAGGGGCATTACGAGGCAAAAGAGGTACACAATGAGGAAAGAGAAGTGCAGAAAGAGGCAAGAGAAGTGCAGAAACAGTCACATGAGTTGCAAAAAGAGGCAAGAGAGGTGCAGATAGAGGCAAGAGAGGTACAAAAAGAAGAGTGAGGTGCAGAAAATGGCAAGAGAAGTGCAGAAAGAGGCAAAAGAGGTGCAGAAAGAGTCATGTGAGGGGCATAAAGAGGCAAGAGAAGTACATAAAGAGGCAAATGAAGTGCAGAAAAAGGCAAGAGACGTGCAGAAAGAGGCAAGAGAAATGCAGAAAGAGGCAAGAGAGGTGCAGAAATAAGCAAGAAAAGTGCAGAAAGGAGCAGGAGAAATGCAGAAAGAGTCAAGAGAGGAGCAGAAAATAGAGAGTGAGGTGCAGAAAGAGGTGAGAGGTATGCAGAAAGAGGCAAGTGAGGTTCAGAAAGAGGCAAGAGAGGTACAGAAAGAGGCAAGAGAAGTGCAGAAAGAGGCAAGAGAAGTGAAGAAAGAAGAGAGGGAGGTGCAGAAAGAGGTAAGAGAGGTACAAAAAGAGGCAAGAGAAATGCAGAAAGAGGAAAGAGATGTGTAGAAATAGGGAAGAGAGGTGCAGAAAGAGTCAAGTGAGGGGCATAAAGAGGCAATAGAGGTACACAATGAGGAAAGAGAAGTGCAGGAAGAGGCAAGAGAAGTGCAGAAAAGTCATGTGAGTTGCAAAAAGAGGCAAGAGAGGTGCAGAAAGATGCAAGAGATGTACAGAATGAAGAGAGTGAGGTGTAGAAAATGGCAAGAGAAGTGCAGAAAGAGGCAAGAGAGGTGCAGAAAGAGGCAGAAGGGGTTCAGAAAGAAGAGAATGAGGTGCAGAATGAGGCAAGAGAAGTGCAGAAAGAGGAAGGAGAAGTCCAGAAAGAGGCACCTGAGGTGTGGAAAAAAGGAAGAGAGATACAGAAAGAGGCAAGAGAAGTGCAGAAAGAGGCAGGAGAAGTGCAGATTGAGGCAACAGAAGTCCAGAAAGAGGCATGAGAGGTGCAGAAAGAGGCCAGAGAGGTGCAGAAAGAGGCAAGTGAGGTGCAGAAAGAGGCAAGAGTGGTGTAGAAAGAATAGGGTGAGGTGCAGAAAGAGGCAAGTGAGGTGCAGAAAGAGGCAAGAGAGGTGCAGAAAGAGGCCAGAGAGGTGCAGAAAGAGGGAAGAGAAGTGCAGAAAGAGTCAAGAGAGGTGCAGAAAGAGGCAAGTGAGGTGCAGAAAGAGGCAAGAGAGATGCAGAAAGAAGAGAGTGAGATGCAGAAAGAGGCAAGAGAGGTATAGAAAGAGGCAAGAGAGGTGCACAGAAAAGAGAGTGAGGTACAGAAAGAGGCAAGAGAGGTGCAGAAAGAAGAGAGTGAGGTACAGCAAGAGTCAAGTGAGGTGCAGAAAGAGGCAAGAGAGGTACAGAATGAGCTAAGATAAGTGCAGAAAGAAGCACGTGGGGTGAAGAAAGAAGCAAGAGAGGTGCAGAAAGAGGCAAGAGAAGTGCAGAAAGAGGCAAGTGAGGTGCAGAAAGAGGCAAGAGAGGTACAGAATGAGGCAAGTGAGGTGCAGAAAGAGGCAAGGGAGGTGCAGAAAGAAGAGACTGAGGTGCAGAAAGAAGCAAGAGAGGAACAGAAAGAGGCAAGAGAGGTGTAGAGAGAAGAGAGTGAGGTACAGAAAGAGGCAAGAGAGGTGCAGTAAGAGGAGAGTGAGGTACAGCAAGAATCAAGTGAGGTGCAGAAAGAGGCAAGAGAAGTGCAGAAAGAAGAAAGTGCGATACAGAAAGAGGCAAGTGAGGTGCAGAAAGAGGCAAGAGAGGTACAGCAAGAGGCTTTTATATATATATGTGTGTGTGTTTGTTTACATTAGTAACTATTTAGATATAAAATCTATATATAAATATTATTTAAATATATTTAATTTACATGACATTTATGTTATATGTTAAAATATACAGTCAAAATGATATTTGTGTATATATTTTTTGATATTAGTGTAAAACGGTATTTATTTTCAATATTTTTGTACATACCATTATATGTATAGAAAAACAATAATTTTGTGATCGATATTTCTGACACAATATTTTGGTATCACAATATTTATGGTCTCCATATTGTGTCAATGATCGCCTTGGAGATCACTCTGGGCTCAAGCAAGAGTCCAGTTCTTCCTCAGCAGGGGCAGAGTGTAGCAGGCCGCACAACAGAAAAGCAGACCAGCAGAGTGACAGTCCTTGTAGCAGCACAGCAGTCATTCTTTCTGGCAGAGATTATTTTCAGGTCAAGAAATGTCTGGTTTGGCGGTGTATGAGACCCAGTACCTATACCCACTTGTGCCTTTGAAGTAGAGATGACTTCAAAGAGGGGATTTGAACTGCACAGAGGTTCCCCCTGTTTGACTTGGCCCTTTTTGCAGGGTCATCCCAGAACTTTTTGCCTTCCTCCTGTATTTTTCTGACCTGTTGATGGTGGTTTTAGGCCTCTGGGCACTTTATCACTGCTGATCAGTGCTAAAGTGCATGTGCTCTCTATGATAAACTTGGTAAGATTGGTCTACACCTGTTTGGCATATTTAATTTACCTGTCAGACCCTTGTACAGTGGTATCCCATATACCCAGTGCCAGTAAATTAAATGCTACTGGTGGGCTTGCAGCGCTGCTTGCACCACCCACCAAAGTAGCCTTTCAAACATGTCTCAGGCCTCTGAGACATGTTTAGGGGCAGAGCTATCAAGTTTGCTATGTTTGGAATAGTGGTGATAAATGCTGCGTATTGGTGTTCGCGGATTTATTATTACTGTTTTAGAAATGCCACTTTTAGAAGTAGGCATTTCTGTGTTCTATATGTCTGTGGTCCTCTGCTAGGATGTGTATTGACTGTCTGGCTTTGGAGTGACAGGGGCTGCGGAGGTTCAGTGGCTCCAAAGAGTCTGGATGAGACAGGGCTAGGCTGAATAGGCCTGGTCTGCATTTGGAGTGGTGGGAGAAGTAGGACCTGAATAGGGATGTGTCTGCCTTCCACAATGATGGCTCCGCCCCCCTGTGATGTGTCTGGGGCTAGGGCTTACACTTACAATGGGGAGTGTTGTGCACTGTAAAGATATTTTTCAATGCCCCCCAGAACTGGTTTGGACTGGTCTCAGAGCCCTGTGCCAGCAGAGCACAAAGGCTTTATGGACTATAAATATTGGGGCTGTGACCCCATGTCTTTTGAGCTTGTTTGGAACCGCCACAGATGCTGCGGCTATACACTGCCAGGAGGAACCGCCATGGGACTTGCTGAACCAGAGAGCTGACCTGCTGCCTGCTGGGTAGAAAGAAGGACTGCCACTGTGTTTTAGAACTTTTTGTGCTGGCCTGCCTGTGCCTGGTTGTTGGTAGCCTAAGGGAGCTCCCAGGGCTGAGTGGCTTGCCCTGGGTGAGTTGGAGCGTGTGGTGAACGCCGTGCTCTACGCCCTGTGATTTGGAACAGCGCATGTGGAGCGCTGGTGAGGGCCTGAAAGAGCGCTGTTGTCAGAACTTGAGTAAGTTGCGGTGCTGGTTGCCTGTCCAGCACCGTGTGGCGTGCAGCAACTACAGTTCAGCAGGAGGCTCTGCTGAAGTGGCCCTGTACTGCTGCACTGTGGGCAGGGAAACAAATGAAATAATTGCTCCCACATACCGGGAGCGGCATGTTTTAGTAGCTCCTTGTGTGCAGGAGCAATGCCGACTCCCACAGAATGCAGGGAACCAGCTGGGACTGGGAGGCCTTGAGGCTTGCCCCGTGGTCCCCAATATGCACACTGGGTGCCCTGGGTGGGGCCAGGGCACCCAGGTAGATGTTACCAAGCCCTGAGGGATGGGGTCCCCAGGGCACAAATTGGCCCTTCTCCCCCACTGAATTGCAGCTGGGCCCCAGGGGACTGGAGCCAAAATTGGCCTAGGGAGGAGGTCCAACAATTGATCGAACTGCTTCTGGCTACTTCATAAACTTTGATATGTTTTCTTTGGATCCAAGCGAACCGGAAACGATGCCAGCCAAAGAATCACGCAAACAGCAAATTAAAGACTTTCTGAAATTTCTTAAAAAGACTTACCTGGTGTCACCCTGGGTAAAACTATGGATAATCACTGGGATACTTTTCTTTCTTTTCTGGGTAGGCTTGGTAATAGTTTTTAGTATGCTTATTAATGGGAAATACATTCAACAAAGCTCTGAAGCCCAAAAGGTGAACTTACTTTTAAAACCACATCAATCATCTCATCGAGAACAAAGAGACTTGTCATCAGTGAACCTTACAGCAGTTCCTATACATGATGGTATAGTGTGAGACAAGGTTGATTTCGATATATTTGGTCCGGCTGAAATTTTAAAAATTGCTCATTTATTTAAAATATCATTGAGTGATATCATTACCTCAAGTACATTTTCCGATGATTGGTATTTTGAAACTGTTAATATCATGTTGTCTGATTTGGAAAAATCTTCTGCGTTTTCTAATAGTTAAACATTGGAAAGCACATCAGATTTCGAGACTATGTATTGTTATCAACATTATGGTCATAATTTACTGCATTAATCTGTAAATCCTAGAAATGTGTTCACATACCACCAGTGGGAACATTGTCCAACACCACCGAAAGGTAGTTCAAAAACATTTACACAGAAGTTTCCATATTTTTCAGGGTTTAATATGTCTGACCCAGCCGCATTCTATTATAAGGTTGCACCAACATCAGCACAGAAAAATATGTTGACAAACACCAAACAGATTTACTCTGCTTCCTTTATTGCCCAGTTGTCCGAACAAGATTTTGATTTGTGGAAAGACACCATAGACCTGAAATCAGTCTGGGGTACTAGGGAATGGCAGGTACAGGGGACAGAAGCTTTGTTTAGAGCATGCTCATCCCTCAACAAATCATGTTTTTGAACGAGACAGTGCAACAGACGTCTTGCCTTGGACTAGCTAAGAGCAAAGACTTGAACACACCTCGGTTGCCAACTCCATCACACACCAAGGGCAACATAACATCACAAAAAGAAATTACAGTAGATGACCTCATACAATACAACAGATCGGACCCCGATTGGAATTTTTTTTTGATTTGTCCCACAGACACTAATAGTTGTCAGGCAAGATTCATGGGTAAAACCGAAGGGTTTAGTATCCATAGGCCAGATCCACGATATGTACAGAGACAACATCCAGGGGTAGTGACATCCTACAGTGTTGGGAAGTTGTGCCTTGATTGGCTAAAAACCTCAACACTCACACAGGTGAAATAACACTTATCCTTACTGTCACAGGATGTGGATCTTAGGGATTTTTTAATGGGTCCCAGGAAGCCACGTCAGAAACGTTTCTATTATGTGGTCTACAATGACATTTGGAATATATCCCAACAAGAGGCCGCAGAGAGACTACGGGAAATAGACCATATAAATCTAGAAAAATCTCTAGCAGTGGTAGACAATGGATTAACTACATTGACCTCCAGGATATATTCCTTAGGCAACATTGTATCTTCTGCGATAGACATACTAGAACAAGATTTGGCCATATTACAACACGGGCAATCTCAATTAAGTTCTATTATGTTGTTAAGCTGGACGCTGCAATCTTTGCGTGCAGGCTACGTGCCTTGACGTTTTATCAACAGCACGTCTCTGTTTTCTGAATACAATCTAACAGATAAACAGATAGAAATGGCACAAAGGGGAGCAAAATATACAATGCTGCGTATCAAAAAACTGGATAGATTACCATTCACAGTGGCGGAATCGCCGTCTACAGAATGGCTAATCCATGGCCACATAACTCTACAGGTCACTACTTTTCAGTTTCAATATTGCCTTGAACAAAAGCAGGCAGGCAGCTATGAAGAAATGGGTAAGGAATACATTAAGGAATCTTGGGAATTACCATACAGATTCCGATAACGGAGTGGGGATCAAGAAGTGTTTCTGAGCGGTACAAACTGTGAGAATGCTTTAAGTGGATCACTCATATGCCAGGATATAATGTTGCACAGAGCTTGTAACGGTTCTGTAGCAAACCTGTCCTGTCATTTGAAGGGTGCCCCAGCTGCAGTGATTACTCCAGTATTCAGGCTACTTTCAAATGGGAGTTACTTGATGCTGAACAGTCAAGGCTGCTGTGGCATGCTCCCGGGCATCGCATATCTGGTAACCGTGAGCTCCAGGGTTACTTGTTGTATGCAAGTATTGTTTCCACTGATACATACAGTCAGGGAGGCGCCGTTATGGCCTTCACTGGATGTTTCCTTAATACAGTTTGATACTCTAAGCAGAATGAAAGCTATGCTTCTACAGAAGTCTATGTCCTTAACCTCCGCTCGAGAGACTTTTGATGTTCAACTTGCAAGGTCTTCGGCAGAGACACAGGCGCTCATTCATACTAACTGCCCTTTCCATTTCGCAGAAATGGTAATCATATCGTTAACATGTCTGATACGACAGGCATTGGCCACCTATTTAAGACCATAGGTTATAGACTTCTGAGCACCTTTCAGACGGTACTTGGAGTTATACCAAACTTCATACATCCCGTATTCATAAGCATCTTTGGAGGACTTCCGCTGATCCTGTTTCTAATAGCAGGTATCCTGATTGTTTTCTATTTGCTACGCAATGGACGACCCAGTCACCAAGGCGATGGAAAGAACACTCCTGGAGCATAAATACCGTGACAGCATGGTCCAACTTCTAGGCACGCCTCGCCTAGGAGAACTAAGTGAATCTTGGTTCCTGTCATTTCGACCGGTCTGGATAGACTGCATCTTACCTGTCCTCCGATGCCTGTTTTGCGGAGAAGAATGCATGTTAGACCTGTGTTTGACACTCCCATCATGTGCACAACCAGACTTGAATGCGTTACTGGACCCGATAACGACCCATGTTCTGCAGTGTCCTCAGCATATTCCAATTTTGATGGCGGCATTCCTTGAGCCCCCACGGGTAGTAACAACACCTGTTGGTATGAACACTGGCTCCTCCTCTGACACCCAGGCTTTGGACGTCGCACAAGATGCCCCAGCACCGGCTGTGGACAGCGTGGAACATCTGTGCTCAATTGAATGTTGCGTCTACCAGCCAGGACACATAAACATTTGAACTCATTTGGCTCGTCGTGTGCTGGGAAAAATTTGCCCTTTTTTAAACGAAGCTGGAATTTGGAATGATTGAACTAAATTGACATTCCTTTCATTTTCGGGGCATTCATGGCTTTATAATGCTTATAGTGATCCTGACTATATCAATGGACATTTTAGAGCTAGGGCTTGCAAACTTTGTAAAACATTTTTAATTTTTTTTTGTTGAAAATATTTAGAAGTTTTTAAACATTTTAGTTCAAACGATGTTTTTATAAACTTTTTGCGTACCACTATCTAGTAATGTTAGTAGTATAGTAATAGGTTACATATGTCATCCATTCGGAAGAGGAGTGGGTGTTATATTCCATATAGGTACCCTATATAGGCGCAGGTAACATCGCAACCTTTCACCTACATTCGTCCCTACATTACATACATAATGGTTCTTAGGCACTGACCTTTTACCTAGATATGACACT
Organism: Calotriton arnoldi; assembly: GCA_963921515.1. NCBI lineage: Eukaryota > Metazoa > Chordata > Amphibia > Caudata > Salamandridae > Calotriton > Calotriton arnoldi. The sequence continues at coordinate 82,866 of CAWUFW010022129.1, read as the reverse complement.
GCATTCAGAACGCGGGTTTTTCCCTGGTTCGATTCTCATACATTATGCATGAGGCTTCTTGGAAGCACAGCAGGTCTAACAGTAGGATTTCCATCTCCTGTATAATATCTCTGTATAAAGTTCAGGCCCATCGTCATCCTTTTAGGCCGACACAGTAACTCAGCAAGGTAGGACCCCTGGGGAGACCTATGGGTATATATACAACACATCTTGCATAGGAAGATAGAGGAGACCGTGACTTCCCGGCTGACACACTGATCAGAGATGCTGAGGTTCCTGCATGTAGACGCTCCAGCTAGCAGTGGTCTAACATCCCTCGCGGGGTGTCCAACTCGAGACCAAGACGGGGTCCCATATTCTCTAACTCCCAGGTAATGGGGTGGACTAGATCCTAGAGGGATTCTTGGCATAACACCTACACAGATACTAGGTACATTTAGGTACAACTAGTTAGGGAGGCATCGTAGGAGTACGCACTTTTTATCATGTGTTTTATGTACTTGTATATATTCATGACTTCTGCAAGATGGTAGAACTTTACCATCCTTTTAATTTCATATTATTGCTAATCATATATCTCTGCTACTGTCTAATGGTTGTTGCAGCTCATCTATTATACACTGGAATAACAACTGTTCAATAAATACTTATTGAAACGCCCAGCTTGTTTATTCTGTGTAACTCTCTGAGACAAACTAAGTGGGCACGAGTGACTGAGCGAAAGGTAGTATATTGTTTCCACGATTCTGAGGGATCAGGGTTGTCATGTTCTGAGGTTGCCAGAATCTATTCTCTCCGTGATAAGAGGAGATTATAGTGGCACTATTGGCTAGCTAATACAGACAGGCTAACGTATACGGTGGGGGTGCACGGAATCCGTCCGCCACCAATCCCACAGTTTATGTTATCCAAATGCGCAGATCCTGTATAGGTAATATAGGAACTACACGACACTGCTAGGGGGCCTGCAGCACTGATTGTGCCACCCACACAAGCTGCCTTTCAAAAGTGTCTCAGACCTGCAACTGTAGTGTCTGCACGCAGTTTTAATGCATTGTCGACCTGGCAAATGCTCCCACTTGCCAGGCCCTAACCTTCTCTTTTCTTACATGTAAGGCAACCCTCAGATAGGCCCAAAGTACCCCCCCCCTGGGCATTGTGCAGTGTATGTGAAAGGGAGGACATGTCCTGGTGTGTGTGACATGTCCCGATTGTGAAATACTGCCAATTTCGTTTTTCATTATTGCAATTCTATCTGTCCCATCGTCTAACATGGGAGTTGCTTTGTAACATCTTATAAGTATAACTTTCTAGTGGCACAAGATAAATGGAGTTTAGGCTCTCTCTGAACTCAGAATTTAATATCACATATTTTAGGGAGATGGTTTTTAAATTGTGTGTTTGAAAATGCCACTTTTAGAAAGTAGGCATTTTCTTGTTTAACCATTCTGTGTGCCTCTGCTGGGTTGTGTATTGACTGTCTGGTTTTGGAGTGATAGGTGCTGTAAATGTGCGTTCACTGTAGACAGTCACAAGGGGGGTTGAGGTGTGTCCTGCCTTTCCTGGGTGTCTCATAGTAGAACTAAATAGGCGTGGTCTGCATTTAGAGTTGTGGGAGCAGTTTTCCCCAGCACCTGAATAGGCAGTGTCTCCTCTGCACAATGCTGTCTCCACCTCCTGTAGTGAATCTGGGCCAGAGAGGGTAGAACTGGTTTGTACTGGGCTCAGAGACCCTTGCCACAAAGGGAACAAAGAGAAAATTTGTGATATAAGTATTGGGGCCCTGACCCCAGGACTTTAGAACTCTTTTGGGTCAAGAAACCTGCCAAGAAAAATAGGCTGGAGAACCTGTAAGGAGGAATTACCACTTTGTTGTGTGCTTTGCTGTGTTGGCCTGCAGTGGCTGCTTCTGTCTTGGGCAGAGAAGGGACTGGACTGAACCTTCTGCAACTTCTTTGTTTGAGTTTCTCCAAGGGCTTGAGGTAGAGCTTGCCCCTGTTCAAGAAGTCTCAGGAACAGCAAAGACTTCAAGTTCATCTCCTACCAGCACTGTGAACTGTGTGTTTTGTGCTGCAACAGAGGAAAAAGCAACTCGCTGCTGGCTCCGTGTCCTGAAAGCATCACAGAGGGCACCGCCGCACTTTGCAAGAAGTCTCAGGAACAGCAAAGACTTCAAGTTCATCTCCTACCAGCACTGTGAACTGTGTGTTTTGTGCTGCAACAGAGGAAAAAGCAACTCGCTGCTGGCTCCGTGTCCTGAAAGCATCACAGAGGGCACCGCCGCACTTTGCACTTCAACCTTGGTCTCACCGCTGCCTCCGCTTGACGCCACCACTGAGCCACTGCTTGCACCATGACCTGTGGGCACCACACTTTGCACTGCCTCACTTCACACTGCTGCCCTGGTACCCCCGACGATGATGCTCTGCGCCAGCATCGACACCACTGCTTGCAATGTGGTTTGAGGGCACCTCTCGTAAGTTACACGATGCATGACCCATCCCACACAGCAGCCTTGGCCTACCGATGCCAGTGCCATCGACTCAGTTCATCAGCCGACTACAGTGCTTCGACAACGACGATGCCACTGCCTGCACCTTGACCTACTAGCACCGCAATGAACACTGCACCACAGTCCTGGTCTCACTGACGCTACTGGATGATTGTCACCGAGCCACTGCCTGCACTGTTGTCTGAGGGCACTCCACTCCGCACCCCTGTACTTCGCATAGCATCCCAACACCTGCCGACATCAGCACTCCTGACTTCAACCGCACAAAGTTTGATCTGCAATGCGTATGACTTCAAGGGCCCAACAACTCCTGCACTGACCTCCGGAACCAACACCTGCTGATGCAGGCTCTTCGAGGCTCACAGCGAGGTCACTTACGCCCTGCAATTTAAGGTACTGTTTGTGGGGATTCCTGACACCGTAGCTGGCCCGCAACACTGCGGTCAGCCAGAATTGTTGTTCACGGCGCCGTGATAGCCCCGGACGGAGCTATTGATTTCAAGGAACAGCTTTCAAAGTCTATTTTTGCTTAGTGGTAATTCTAAGAACTGTATGTTGGAGTTTTTATAATTTTTGGTCTTGTTTTGCACAGATAAAAGATTAGATATTTTTCTAAAACTGGTGTGGTGTCCTTTTGTAGTGGTTTCACTGTATTACTGTATGTTATGTGCAAATGCTTTACACACTGCCTCTGAGATAAGCCTGACTGCTTGTGCCAAGCTTTGAAGGGGGTGAACAGGGGCTATTTTAAAAGTGTAACTCCCTTATCCTGACAAGGAAAAAGGGTCCCTACTTGGATAGGGCAACAACCTGCCTACTAGAGACCCCCATTTCTAATTTTGAGGTGAATTAATTGTTGATCTATTGGAACACAATCTGATGTATAGTGACTGTGATGAGTGTCTTCTTCCTTGTCATCTCCTGGTGTGAGAAGAGTCCATGGTTCTCCCTTTTAAAACCCTAAGTATGCAAATGCCCAAAATGCATAGCACCACTAACACCCCACTCACAGACCCACACAGGCACTCACAGACCCCCTCACAAACCCACACAGGCACTCACACACCCACTGAAACACTCACACTGGCACTCAAAGACCCACACAGCCACTCAAACATCAACCCTCAAAGATGACATGTTACAGTTAGGATTAAAAACTTTTTAAAAAACATAGACATTTACTGAAAAAACAAAGGTTCAAGGGATGCTATAGTTAGGAAATGGAATTTAAAAAAACCTTAGAAATTCACTGAAAAAAGCCAAAGGTTACAGGGACGTTATAGTTAGGTTCAGATTTCACTGGTAGAAAGCCAGTGAAATTCAGCAGTTATAGTTACCTGAGCTAACTGTAACTTACGCTCCCGCAATGCACTGCTTATGACCTCACATATTACATCACTCATGACATGGTCAGTGACATCACTGATGATGGCAAGAAATCTGGTAATTTGAGAATTAAAGAGAATATGGATAAACCTACCACTAGCAAAGGTAGTGAAAGTGAAGTCAGCTCGGTTGCAGGATCGAGTGCAGATGAATGTCCCATGGAGAAGGTGAATTTTCACAGGGAACTGCAGCTTCTTCACATGACTGTGTGACAAGGAGGGTGGCACAGCACAAAGAGGTTATGAAAGAGAAGATGCAGGACAAGGAGGGGCAAGAGGAAGAGGATGGGGGAAAAGTAGGGGCAGAAAGTGGGGGACCCGTCGGAAAACAATAATAATAAAGATGGAAAAGAAGAAAAGCCCCTAATTATACACATCTCAACAGTGGAATTGACCCTCAACCAAGAAAGAATACTTAATTTGGGACTACCGTTTTTACCCCTAACAGCCCCCAACTTCACGAACGCTAGAATTGAAATACATAACTATAGTAGGAAATTAAAACTTTGCACATATTACCAAATGAATCGAAAAAGACCACCACTACAACTAATAAAATGCATGAGATCTTGAGATTCAAAATTGGTGATACCCCAGGATTATTGGAAATTCATGGTTTAGCTGAAGATGCTGCACAAGTCTCAAGTGAGAATAAAAGTCAACCTCCCGGTCCTGAAGAGGTCTCTTGTAGTAAAACACCAGTGCAGGGGGAAGTGAGATCAGACAACTATCTAACTAAAATTGTCCAACAGAATGGAAGTAAAGCCATATTGAATAGCACAGTTTTAAAAAATATATATTTTTATTGATTTTTAAACCCAAGTGAATGCCTTAGTACAACAATATTTAGCCAATGTGAGCAGGAGCAGCAGAGATCTTCATGATAGCAAAATTACTGTTATAAATAAATAAATAGTTAGGTGCAGTTTTTCTTAAATACAGGCAGTAAAATTTTACATAAAGAATAAAATGCTGCGTGGTAGTAGATAATCACAGATTATCTTATCGCTAAATTTCATCTACAATTTTCAATACAGAATAAAAACTGACACTAATGCACAGTAGGACAAAATGCTTTATAATTGTAACTTCAGGCTAATGTCGAACTACAGGCTGAGCTTATAGCTAAGACTATGCTGTCCTCTAGCAAATTGTGCCATTGAAAACCATGTGGGCAAGCTTAGTATTTTTAGCTGTTTTGCCTTATTACGTTTAATGCAGGTACTGTGTCTTCTCTAGGTTCGGCTAGCCAGGTTGTAACTGGGCACCATACTTCTCATCATTCTTTTCTTCTTATTACCTTTGAGTGTATACAAGCTGATCTCCATATTATAGATACCCAGAAACCTGTTCCTCCACATTGCGAAAGTCGGGGAGCAGGTTTCAGCCAGTACGTGGCTATGCATTTTTATGCTACTGCCATAGCTACAAAAATTAAATATGTTTCTTCCTGGCTTAAAATGTTAGATGCTATACTCTCTATGGATCCCAGGAGCATTATGGCCAGCGTAAGATTAATAGAGCTTTTTATAATATGTTTTAGGAAAGCCTCTATCCCTTTAATAAAAGGCGATAACTTGTAACATGAGAAAAACATATGTACAATCTCTGCTTGATCGGCTCCACACAGTTTACATTTTCGATCAAATTCAGGTCCCCATTAAGACATTTTTGCAGGGGTATAATACAGGTTAAAAACAGTCTTGAATAACTGACTCTTAAGATTCGCTGTTAATAACACTTTCTCACACATTTCTAAAGACTCCTGAAGACTTAATGTTGGTCTGCCAAGCCTTTCACTCCACTTAAACTCTTGTGCTTCTAAGTCATCACTTTGTGTCTGAATCAGGATTTCATGTAGCCCCATCCTTTATCGTTACCGATTTTCCTCGATAATCGAAATCTTCTCCAATGCCTATGCTTCATTTTTCTTTTTGGATATGAAGTCCCTAACCTGTAGAAACTTAAAAAAATCTCTCTTCGGTAATTCATACTTCTCCTGTAATTCTGCAAAGGACCTGAGCTGAGCATCGCTGTATAAATCTCCTACTGTATCAATACCCTTTTGTTTCTGCCTTTCCATCACCGAGTCTTGGAAGGCGGTAGGGAGCTAGCGGACATCGTGTATAAAAATGTATTTTAGGAATCATCAATCTCCGTTTGAGCTGTGACCATATTTTATGGGTGGCTTTTAATACCTTGAATCTTGTTTTCTTGTAATAGCTTAGCTCCAGTGCTTTCATGAATCATCCTTTGGCTTCCGTTCCAAGCTCCATTTCATATATGGTTGGAGATTTAGTGGCATCATCCCGCTTTCTCCCTCACTCAATCCCCCTGCCATAAAGATCCCCATATATTGCATTACACAGGCCCAGTATTAAAAGGTAAAGTTCAGAAGTGACCACCCAATTAGCAATTTTGAAAGAATCGTGTATTTAGCTGTCCTTCTATGCTTTTTATATCCCCAAAGGAAGCTGACACACATTGAATCTAGCATTTGCAGCCAGTATTTACAAATCTCCACTGGTATTGTCCTAAAGAAGTACAGTACTTCTGGCAGGATGGTCATATTTATTACGTTGTATCCCAACTAATGAGAGATGCAGATGGTCCATCCTGCCTAAATCTCTTTTAATCTTTTCTACTGCTGGAGCCAGATTATTCATGACTTGAGGTTATCCTAACCCCCAAATAAGTTGCCTCTATAGTCCTGCATCCCTCCTTAAAGTCTGTTCCTTCTACACACACTATCTGTGTTTTGGTCTTGTTCATCTTGTGTCCCGATACACTCCTGAATTGCCCTGCAAGTCTTTCACTCTCTACCATTGCAGTTGACGGGTCTGTAGTTACTATAGCCACATGCATATGCAAACACTCTATATATTCAACCTTATTCTGGAATACAGACCGTATACATGTACTCTCTTCCAGTTTTGTCAGGAAAGGGTCAATTTATAGTGCAAATAATAAAGGGGAGCATGGACAACCCTGCCTACTCCCCTTGAGATATATATAATCTCTGATCCCAACCCCATCACTCAAACCCTGGCTTTAGGGGATTTATGTAGGGTTTTAATTGTTCTTATATATCCATTCCCAAACCCCTTCCATTCCAGCACTGCCCATAGAAAACCCCAGGCCACTCGATCGAATGCCATTTTAGCATCTAATAAAATCAGTCGCAGGAGTGTCCTATGGGCTTCTGCGAGGTCGAATAGTGTAATCACCCTTCTGATGTGATCTTCTGTCCCCCTTCCTGGAATAAAACTGTGTTATCTGCTAGAAACTAGTGGTGTAATAACTCTACTTAATCTTTGTGCCAATACTCTAGCATAAATGTTCCCGTCACAATTCAGAAGTGAAATCGGCCTAAACGACCCAGGTAGCAAGGGTGGTTTATCTTTTTTTATTTTTTAAATCCTGCTATATTTGACTCTGCCCACGAGGAGGGGAGCATATCCTTGCTGTGCTTCTTGAAAGGACTTCAGCATATCTTGCTGTAGCTCGTGGCAGAAAGTTTTAAAGAATTCCAGTGGTAGGGCATCTGGACCCGCCGCTTTCCCTGTTGCTAGTGATTTTATAACTTGTATTATTTCCTCCTGAGAGATTGGCAAGTCCAGACCCTCTTGCTCCTCCTTGCTTAAAACTCCCCTTTCAAACCTTGTAAAATGGTGCCATATCCCCTTGCAGAATCCTCTAAATCTTCTCTATATAATGATTCATAGAATTGTCGAAACACGTCAAGTATTTCCACCGGGTTTCCACAGTCCTTCCTCCCAAATCCTTTATAGCAGTTATTCCTCTCCCGCTTCTTTCTGTCTAATTTTTTTAGCCAGTATTCTGCCTGTGGTTTCCCATACTCATAACATTTTGACCTATAGGTAATGTATTTGATGGCAATTTCTTTGCTAAAATACTGATTGATTTTAGTTTTCCACATAGATACATCCGCTTGCTTCTTTTCCACTTCTTGGTTTTTAATCATCGCTTTAGTCATTCTTTCTTCAGCCTGTGACATTCGGTTATGGAGTTCCTGAACCTCCTTTGTTTTGCTTTCTGCAGATGCAGACCGAAACTAAGTGTCTCCCCCCTAACCCCGACTTCATTACGTCCCACACATCCCTGTTTCCGCACTCCATCTGATTAGTTTCATGAATTGTTTTATCCATTCCTTCATGTGCTCTAAGTATAAAGTATTAAGTAGTAACTTCCTATCATATGTAAATACCCCCCTGGGATGAAATAACCCCACAATAGTGATCTCAATAATCAGTCGGTTATGGTCCGATAGTACCTTGAGAAGTTTACTTATCTTAACTTCTGCAACAATGTCTTTTGAGATAAAAAAAATAGTCCAAGTGCACTAATTTATTATGTGGGATAGAGTGATAGGTAAATCCGGGGTCAGGGGCTCTTTTTTTATTCCAGATATCTATTAATCCGTGGTACCACCAATTGCTGGAGGGCTTTAAACACCTTAGGTTTTCTCCCCCATACTCCAGCTCCCAAATTTGACTCCTCCCCCTCCAAATGAATATTTAAATACTGTATAATGCTAGGGGACGGGGCCACAGGGATAGTTCTGTGTTTAGTAGATTAAAGGTGTCTACTTTGTCAAAATTGGATCCATAAATTGTGCATAAAGTAAATCGGGCTGGTCCTACTTTACATTCCAAAATTACCCATCGCCCTAGCTTATCGACTAATCAACGTTCAGTAGTGCAAAGATTGTTACCTAAGACATATGTCTGCCTGGATTACTTTTAAACTTAAAGCCGTTCTGTTTCGTTTACCACTGTCATTGAGGCGGCAAATATTAATTGTACAAATTCGCAATTTATACTCTGAGTTTTCCTACCTAAACACATCATGCTGCTTTTTATATCCTGTACCCCTCTGCAATCCTCTTCCATTGATCCACAGACATTGTGCAATACATATTCATTTCTCTTTCCTGGTTGCTTCCTATTTAGCTTGCCATCCAAATTGCTGCCAACTTATTTACAGTCTCTCCTGCATCTCTGTTGTTTACCATCACCCACCTCCCATGCCCACCTTGCCCCCAAACACACCCTCCCCTAGTACCCCTTCCCTCTCCTCCCCCTATGCTCCCACTCCCTTCCCCTCCTATTCCCTGAGGTTGCAGGACCAGTAGGGTCCATTCTTGATGGTGTGCGCTCCTCACAGGCCAAGTCTCCATCTCATCACCCTCACTCACATTCATACTTATTTGCTCTTCTCTCTGCTCAACCTTCTCTTTATATTGCACTCAAAGTCTCAAGAAATTCCCTTGCCTCGATCTCTGACAAAAAATAATGAACTTTGCCCTTTACAATCACTTTCAGCTTGGCTGGGTTAAATAGGTAGACCTGTGCGCCTTTAGACTGAAACAGTGAGATCATTTGACATAACCGCCACCTCCTCTCAATCGTGACATGGCAGAAGTCAGGTCTAACAAAGAATTCATGTCCCTTAGCAGCCCGCTTCCTGTCTGGTCGAGCCAGGTCATAAAGGGTTTCACGTAACAGAAAATGTCCAAAATAGATCAGGATCACTCTTGGCTTTGAGGCTCCTTGACCCTCTCGAGGTTCCTTAAAGGGAAATCGGTGCGCCCTTCGAATTTCCACCCCCTAATCCCAAATAGAGAGTTCAGGGAAGGCTTCTTTCATAAGTTCCGTGATAAATTTCCAAGTGTCATCCCCCGCTGCTCCTTCCGGGATACATAGGACTCTAAGATTATTTCTGCGCAGTCTGTTTTCGAACTCCTCGAGTTTCACTGTACATCCGTAGATTGAGATTCCATCATTGTGATTATTTCCTTTTGAGACTGCAGATCATTTTCCATTAATCCAATTCTATTTTCGGCTTTCCCTACTCTCTCTACAATTTCAGTGCATGACTTGGCAATTCTGTGAATAGTGTTTTGCATTTTCCTACATGAAGCTTGAGTCTTCCTGCTCTCTTCTTTAGTCTACTCATGGTGCAGCATTATGTTCTGGTAGATTAAGTCCAGCAATACTGGCTCAGTGGGCTCTCTTGCTGCAGCCCTTGCTTCTGACATAGGCTCCTCCAAGCTAAGCATGCCGCTGTAATCCCACAGGAGCCCTTTTGATTTAGCTCCTTCCTCACCTTGGGGTATTTTATTCTGTTTTACTTTCCTGACCGTGCCTTCAGCTCCTATACTTGTTTCATCTGATTGTGGAGTTTTGTTCTTATCCCAATTGCTCCTATCACTTAGTATACTATCCAATGAGTGTCTGATTGAGTCCGATTCCTCTTCTCCAGATGAGCCTGAATGATCTAATAATGAAACAAATCTGTCGCCCGAGTCTGCCTCATGCTGCTCCATCACTGTCGGGTCTTGTGCTTTCTCACCAGGGTCGCCTTTTCCCTTAACCCACTGACTAGCCTTAAAGATGTCAGGCCCTGTGAGGTTCTCATTCTTCTTGGGCATGTGAGGGTTCTGACTAGTGACAACTATATTGGTCCCTGCATCCGCCCTTCTGTCTGATACATCCACCATATAGCTCTCTTATACACCCTCAGTCAATGTTGCAGGCTTAGTACTCACTTGTGCACTGCTCTCCAGGAGTTTCTCAGAGGTCCTGGGTTGGAGGTTAGCTGGTTCTCCCACACTCGTCGTTGTCTTCTTTAGGTATTTTGCCATTGCTCCTATGGGCTTGGGATTGACAGAACTCTTTTTTCCTGCAAAAGGGTTTCTGGGAGACTCCCCCAAGTCATCACTTATTTTCATTATATTGCTTTGGCTCCATGCTCCTGCCTCCACTCGTGCGGCACGGCCCCCTACATTTTTCCCAGACTTCTGTGGCATCTCTGCTCTCCTGAGTTTAGCCAGCTGTCCCGTCTTTAACACAGCCCAACGTGCTGCTCCAGGAGCGAGCAACCAAGCAGCATGTTCTACCGGCGTTACACACCTTGCAGCTTGCTGTTTGTTAATTGTTGAGCAGTGGGAAAACAGCGGGAGAGAGCACAGCAGGCAGCCTCCGGACATGCTGCGTGGCTAATCCAAGACAGTCAACAATGAGGATCCCGGCCACCATCTCACCTCGGGCACACCGCCAATAGTGAATACCACAGTTTTGAATGAGATTGGGTTAATTACTGATGCACAAGTGCAGAGCAGATGCAAGCCAAAAACTAAATTCTATCCTCAATTGCCACCAGGCAATAAGATTCATTTATTTTGCGACCGGATGGTGGACAATTAAATGAGTTAAGAAGGAAGTGGCAGAATAACAAAATACAGGAAAATGTACAACAAAAGATTGGAATGATGTCTCAGCTTTGAAAAGAAATGCCTCACCAATTATTAAACCATCAAACAAGGGGGGAAATATTGTGCTAATGGACTGTGATACATATTTAATAGCAGCGAAACATCAACTGAGTGATGTAACCCATTTCAAATATTTCCCCAAATACCAATGAAATCATTTGAAAAAGAATATCACCAAAAAATTAAAGTTTTGGCTTGAGAATTATCTTTTAGACTCGGATAAAAACCAGTATCTTTGCATGGAACTTACAAAGACAGCCATCATATACTTCCTCCCTAAAGTCCACAAGAATCTCAAGGTACCACTGGGTAGACCAATTGTTAGCTCGATTGGTTCTCTGTTGGAAAACAGCTCGAGATACTTAGTTCTATTCCTGTAACCTTATGTCACCAGCTTGCCATCCTACTCACGCGATTATACTGATTTTCCGAAGAATCTGGATGGAATACCTTGGAAACTTGGATACCTTATGACCACACTTGATGTGGTGTCACTGTACACCTCAGTCATGAAGATGGAATAAATTCATGTGAATACTTCCTGAGGGATAGCTCAGTTGAACATCTAGAACATACTGTCGGGTTCTCAAGAACCCCAATGAAAACTCCTCAGAATCCGGGTGATGCAAAAAGATGTCCACCTCTCGACATCCCCAACTCTGATAAGAAAACACAGAGTATTAGGGTGATCAAGCGGGGGAAGGGAATTGGAAAGGAACAGCTGGGAATATGAGACCTGTAGAGGAGAGAGAACACAATGAGATTCAAATATAATCACTCCTACTCTCATATGTTCTCGCTACAATTGATTCATACCTGAACCATACAGCTGTCAACTCGAATCATGCCTCTGCCCATGAAGTGTACTATCAAGCCTCCTGACATACTCCTATAATAGCAAAAGACAAGATTACATATGCACTTCTTCAATTTAGACAACCAAATCCTTCGTAAGGACCAAATGACACTCAGACATACCAAGTTTTGTAGAGCTTGGAATATATGGCTTTCCTTCTTCAATCCATAAGTCTGGTCTGAGACAAAGGTCATTTCTTTTCACACTGCACCAGAATCACCAAAGTCACATAATCCAATGGATAAGAAGTTCAAGATATAGAAATCAAAATAATTGCCTGTTAAGGAATAGTCTTGTCCCTGTATGACCACTAACTTAGTGGTATTGAAAGTAGAAGCATGCACAGTTCCTTTAAAGTAAATACAACATCCAAACTTCCTACCTGGAAGTACCGTTGCCCAGCCTATTCAGAGGAAAGGGAGAAACAAAAATAGTAAAGCACAAAACGGGAGTGGTACAATCCTTCTAACTGCAGCCTGAATCTCCTTGAAAATATAGGCACCGGCTTTTTCCCAAGGCACCTCTTAGTCTCTGTATGCGGAGGACTTCCTCCGAGAAAACGCGGTAAACAAATCCAGCTACCACGAGGTGCCTGCCGGTAGTATACAAGCGGCATCCCCGCAGAGCTGGGAAACGGCAAGAAACTGCCCCAAAACAAAAGCGAGGGTTGACGGAATGTCAACCGCAAGGAAATCCAAAGTTGCTCTCCGAACACCAAGAACGTATTGAGCAGCCCTGATGCTGCCAATGAGTTCCTTTCCCTGAACCCAGGAAACGGAAAGGTGACGTTGGAAAACTCCTGAACACAGACCCGTTAAGCCGAGTGGGTCTCCAGCAGCAAGTAGAATGAATTACGCACACTGCTTGGCGTGCGAGGGCGGAATAAATACCTGGCTCCTCCCCCTAAGACAACATATCTTCTGTCAGTACCACGCACCTGATAACTGGGACTTCCACAGGAGCAGAAGAACTTTTCCCCAAATCCCAAACTCCACTGCAACGAACTCTAAGCTCACTACCAGTAAAGAGGGGGAAAGGGGGATGGGAATAACAAGAGAGACTCCACTGCTGTGCCTCTTCCTCACAGGAATCTTAGCAAGGGACTGCTTGGCATCTATGAACACAAATAACAACCATTAATACATTCAGCGCCCCTCCCTAATCCAAAACTGTGGAACTTCTCTTGCGCTACCCCTAACGTATCGCCTACCTTTCCATCTGCAGTGGCTAGCTTCTCTCTAAATTAATTGTCATAAATCTTTAGTAATTGTCGATATTACAGCTTGTAATTCTTTCTTTTTATTTTGTTTGTTTCTTCCTTTACAGCTGGCAGTTGAATGATTCTGTAGGTAAGAATAATATATATATATATATTTCTACATACTAGTTGAATAAAGTTAGAATCTTTTTGTGTGTTACTGGAGCTGTACTCGTTGTCAAATGTTCTACTTCTTTTGATTCAAGGTTTTATATCTCTTAGATAGAGTCTTGCAAAAGTCTATTGTAGTTTGTAGATGAATAAGATATGAATTGGTTGAATTTCTCTACAGAACAAAATTACCACAAGCAACTTCTCTGACTAATTCAGTCTATGCGCTGAGGAAACTGTAAACAGAAGATTCACTCAAACTCCTGTAAATCCTCTTCTATCCTGCTGTTCTAGCGCTGAATTTCCAATGCGAAAATAGTTCTATCTTTATCCTTGCTAGCAACTCACAGCGCACGATGAAAAGGTCTACAAAGGAGAACTGACCTTCATTAGCTTCCTTGTTATAAATGCTTTTACAAAGCTTTTCAGTCACAAATACACCAAAGTACGCTGACCTTACAGATGACTGGCTCATAGCTTATTTTTCACCTGCGGGAGACTTCGGGAACTCTTACAAGAGCTCTCTCAATACTGCTGGAAGTGTCAGGCGGAGATACACCAGGAAACGCTACTCCCCTGAACAATACTCTGACTAGGAGAAAGCGCAGCACAGAAATGCTGCTTTCTCCTCAAAATCGACGGTTGAATTGCACAGCGCGCAAGGCGCGCGCGTGCGAACACCAGACACTTCTCCCCTTAAGAAACACTAGAACTCTGCTCTGAAACTGGGAGACTACTTGCAGCCGCCATTTTGGGTAGGAAACAATGGAGCCTGAAACCTTCTTCAATACTTCAATGGGGTGAATCGGTGAATCCGATTCCACAGATAATTCAGCACTTTCTTTCGTTTAAAACCAGCCTGGGGGTGGGAGAAGGAACAGAATTGCCCAATCCTGACATCTTCGGGATTTGTAGTACTGCCAGTCAGCTACAAATTCAGGAAGGCGCGACAGGGGCCCAGACCCTGACACATACAGAGATGATGGTTGACATGCTGCAATTCTGTCTCACCCATAATGTGCTCATATTTAAAGTTCAAATTCTAAGGACAACAACAGGGCACAGCAATGGGTACCTCATTTGCCCCCACCTAAGCAAACTTGTTCATGGGGTGGTGGGAGAATGAGGTAGCATGGGTCAAGTAGAATGATCATCACATGAAGAATGTAGTATTATGAACACGTTTTATTAAAGACTTAATCATTCTATGGGAAGGAGAGGAATTAAAACTGTGCAGCTTCATAAAGAAACTGAAATCCAACAAATTGAATATCCAATCCACTGTTATGATCAGTAAAACACACTGGGTTTTTTTAGATATAGAGCTGGATGCCCAGAATGATAGGTTGGCAACTGTAATACATAGAAAGGCCACAGTCACAAATTCAGTTCTGCATGCGAATAGTGGTCATCCGGATGTATTGAAGTGGAGCATCCCATGTTTCCAAATGTTGAGAGCAAGGAGGATTTGCTCAACAGATAATGAATTTGAAAAGGAAGTGACTAGAATGACGAAAAGATTTGCTCAATGGGGATATCCATCTAATGATCTGAGAGATGCCTGGGCGAGAGCTACTAAAACTCAAAGGATCACTCCCTGTATCAACAAGCTAAAAAAACACAAACAAAGATGGGGAGAGAAAGAGGCTCTTTATCGAATATGATCCAGCTCAACCCAGCATCAAAAAGATCTTACAAAAAAATTGGCACATAATTGAGAAGTATGATCACCTTAAGGAGGTCATTGGTGCTAGCCTTCGAAAAACATCGAGAAAAACAAAATCTTTGGGTGATAGCCTAACACGAAGCTTTTATGAACCAGGGAAAGAGAGGAATTGGTTATCAAACAACATGAATGGTTTTATTAAATGCAATTCTTTTAATGCTTGCCTATATGGGTTGAACCTGCGATCATACCAGACATTTGACGGCCATAATGTCTTGTTTCAGGACAGGATAACATGTGGTGTACATACGGAAGAGTGACTACAACAAACTTTACGATCAATAGATTGAGGATCAGGATTGTGCAACACATGCAAGCAATACAAAATGGGAACAAGAGTTATCCCATGGCCTGTCATTTTGAAAAACATCATGATCGATCTTTGACAGGCCTTAAATAGTATGGGATAAAATATGTGAAAATAAGCCTATAAGGAGGTGACAGAGAGAAGGAATTAAGAAGAGGTGAATCTAAACTAATTGTGACTCTCGTCACTGAGACCCTTTGGGGGCATAATACTGATGTGGAACTCCATGTACATTTGTAATTTTGAATGGACGATAAGTCATGGACTTTTGATATATGATTCAATGTGCCCCCTGAGATTTCCTTCTCCCGCTCTGCTTTATCTCCGTGTTTTGCATAACTATGATGCACAATGGACACTTTCCTGATAATTGTAGATCTAGAGAAACATGATACACTTCCTGTAGAGGTTAGAAGTCCAACGTTATCCAAGCACCTAGCCACAACCTTTATCTACTATTAATTTGAGCACACAATACTTCATTAACATTTAGGTCAACAAGCTTTTATTCTCTACTATTTTTTTCTGCTCTCTGTAGTCAGATTTGCTCACATTTTGATAGTAATTTTGATATTTGACACAGTATACTATTTTATGGTATGTGGGCACCTATTCTGTATAACATTGTGCCATATTATCAACCATTGCCCAGCCCATGTAGTAGTTGAATAATGAACATCCCCTTGAATAAACCCTGTTTGTGGGAATAGTTTTCTATGATATTTGCACTCATCGTTCGAACTAATTGTTTTCAAAAAGTCTTTCTCATGCACATGTCACTTTATTGCCACTTATTTGGTAGTCCTACATGCATCCCCATTAATAGGAAGAATTACGCACATTCGCACAGATAGTTAACTCCTTCAGTGCCAAAGACGAAACGATTCCGTCCTCGGCTGTGGGGCTCGTGTGCTGGGGACAGAACCGTTCCGTCCTGGCACCCACCCAATAGGCAAGTGCTGGCCCTCACCCTGTGGGTCGCCTCTTTTCACCCCCATACAGGGATGGCAGCAGAAAAGCTTCCGCTGCCATCCCCAACCACCACCCCGGGCATCCGATGATGTCAGTGGTCACGGCGAGCTGACGTCATTAGAAGCTGCCGGGAACATGCTGGAAACCATTTGCTTCCAGCTCGCGTAGAAGAAGGAGGTAGGTTTCTGGAAGGGGAATGGGTTTGGGGAGTGCACAGAGGCATCAGGGGAAAGGAAAGAGTTTTTCCTTTCCCTCGATGTCTCTTTGCAGTGCAATCCTGCTGCATGATCCCGGGTGGGGCCAGGATCGTGCAGCAAGAATTCCCACCAGGCCACCAGGGATTCTTGCTGTTTTTGGGGAGCGGCCCCTTGGGCAAGGGTCACTCGGCTTTTGGGGGTAAATGTTTTGGCTATTTCTGTCCTCCTTGGGGGCAGATTGGCCATATTTATTTAGGCTGATCTGCCCCCAGGGGCAGAAACCACAAGTCCACCAGGGATTTCTTTTGCATGAAAATTGTTGTTTTGGGGAGTGGACCCTTGTGCAAGGGTCACTCCTCATGAGGAGCTATATATTTTGGTGAGCAGATTAGTTATATTTTTAGGCCGATCTGACCCCAAGGGGGCAGAAGCCACTAGCCACCAGGAAATGAATGATTCAGACATCTTGGGGAGCGGCCCCTTGGGCAAGGCTCACTCCCCTTTATAAGGGGCATATATTTTGGCCATTCCTGCCCCCCTTGGGGAACGATCAGCCATATTTTTAGGCTGATCTGCCCCCAAGGGAGGCAGAAGCCACTAGCCACCAGGGAATTATTGATTTGGCCATGTTGGGGAGTGGCCCCTTTGGTAAGGGCCACTCCCCTTTATTAGGGGGCACATATTTTGACTGTTTCATATTTTTAGGTCTTTTTGCCCCCAAGAGGGGAAAAAGTCAGGAGCCACCAGGGATCTATTTATTTGGGCATGTTGGGGAGCGGCCCCTTGGGAACGGGTCACTCCCCTATATTGGGGTATGTATTTTGGGCATTTCTGTAGCGTAAGGGGGCAGATCAGCCATATTTTGAGGGGGCAGAAAACCAATAGACACCACAGAAAATTTCTGTGTGTGTGAGAACTGGAGTTCGGCTGATGGTCTGCATGTTCTTGGTGTGTGTTGGCTAGCAATTGTCTGTTGGTGTGTGTGTGGACTGGCCGCTTGACTGGTGGTGTGTGTGGACTGGTGCTTGGCTGGCAGTGTGTGCGGACTGGTGGTTGGCTGGCGGTGTGTGGGGACTGGCTCTTGGCTGGCGGTGTGCATGAAGTCACGCTTGGCTGGAAGTGTATGCGGACTGGAGCTTGGATGGTGGTATATTTGAAGTGGCGCTTGGCTGGTGGTGAGCATAGACTGGCATTAGGCTGACTATGTGTGTGACTAGCATTTGAATGGGGATGGGCACACTTCATGGTGTTTTATAATGTTAACTGTTTCATTTCTTTTCATTATTTGCGATCGTAATGTTTTATTTCTCCTTTTTATACTAGTGCAAAGCTTTTGTTTTCCTTTGATGAGACTCATGTTTGTGATTTTGGCACTGGTGGATCTGCAGTTTTTGCAGTTGCAAATGTTTGGTAAGAAAAAGTGTTTTCTACTGTTTACTCCAAATGAGTATCTGCAATAATAGCAGCATATTTAGCTCCTGTTTGATTGTGTGTGAAATTGTCCTTGTATTTGTGCACAGTGTGTTTTGTGTTGTCTTGTGTGTAATTTTATTTTTGTTTTTCCTTTCTAGTGGGATATCGTTGGTGCTTGCTGTGTCTGTGCAGAGTAGGTGCTGGTGAGTCTAGCTGTCTCTGGCAAGTGAGTGTTTTGTTTTACAGTATATAGGTCTTTGTGTGCTTTGTATTGATTGACTTTACCTTGCAATTGCTATATGCCAGTAGTTTTACTTTTTGTTTGATAAAGCCACACTTTGTTTATTACTTATTTTACACAGCGATGGATATTGTTGATACATTTGTCAAGTTACTTTTCTTAGTAAGGATTATGGCTAGCCATAGGATGACCGCTCAGCAGGTTGTTGGTATTCTTTTTGAGACTTCCTTTGACTGTGATTATCAGACTGACTCTGCATCTGAGGCAGAGGAGGAAATCCTGGATTATGGCAGTATCTTTTCTGTCCGAGAGGTATCATCTGATGATGAAGCCACTCTCAGTGTGGAGGAAGTGCCTCTTTCAGAGGAGGACACTGATGTGTTGATAGTGCAGCAAAAGGCATCTATAATGCAGCCTGGGGATGAAAGGCTTTCCATTCGAAGAGATGAACTCTGGGTTTCCCCAAACATGGTTCAGCCGGCGTTGCCTGTCTTTAGTGGTGTCACAGACTGTAGAGTGAATGCTGAAAACCTTTTGGCCATAAATCTTTTTCAGTTGTTTATGGACGATTTATTTTTGGATGAGATTGTTGACCAGACTAATTTGCAGGCTGAACAGTTTTTGAGGTATAACTGTGCCAGACTTAAGCCCCACTCTAGAGCTAGCCGGTGGACTCCTACAAATCTGGATGAATTTAAGAAGTTCTTGGGTCACTGAAACTGAAGAAGTAACTACCCTAACAGCTAGCTCTATGCAAATGCATGATGTTCAGATATGTGCCATGCAGGCTAAGATAGAAGACATGGAGAACCTGCAGCATCGCAACAATTTAAGATTGTTTGGGGTCCAGGAGGGTAAAGAGGGGTCAGACCCCCATGCATTTGTAGTCCAACTATTTCAAAAGGCCTTCCCTGACCCTGCAGATTGGGATTGGGACTGCCAAGTGCAAGGTGTGCATAGATTACCACTTGGAGCGCACAAGCAGGGATCACGCTATCCTCAACCCTTGCTGATCTTCTTCAGCAACTTTTTACTTAGGCAAGCAATATCCTTGAAAGCCCGCCCTAGTTCTCCTGTAATTGTTGATTCTTTATCTATTTTTGTGAGATCTGACTTGTCTAGAGTGACAATGGATAAGCATTGGAAATTAAGGCAGCTTATAGACCTGCTGAAGGCTAAAGGGACGCAAGTCTTCCTACAAGAGCCTGCACGATTAAAGGTTATCAAAGGAGGACATTCTCAATTTTTCTTTACTGAACAGGAGGCTAAGCAAGCGCTAAGTAAATGGCAATTGGAGGCAGCAGGGACAAAGTCTTAAGAGACTGGATCTCTAAAGGCATTGTCTTATTTCTACATAAGGGTGACTAATGCTACTGATTCCTGGAATTTCTACTTTGATTGTTTTCTTACTCTTTATCTGTCACTATCTCTACTCTAGTCTCCATTTCTTTTCTTTAGTTAATAGATGCACTTGGCAATGGTGGTGTGTGGGGCTACCGGGGGTGCACTGCTTCCTCGCAGCTGCCAATTCATCGGCAGCTTACAAAAGGGGAAGATTCCTCCTGTGCAATACAGGGTGGGGACGGGCAATGAGAGAGCTAGGCGGTATGGGGGGATGGAGGAGGAAGGCAGAAGAAAACGTCAGCAGGGGGCACAGAAACACTGGGAGAAGGAGGTAGTAGATTGTGATAGGGAGTACAGTACCCAAAACAGAGCGAACAGGCACAATAGAAGGCGTGGCAGAGAGACTATATTATATAGGAGTCTCAGAGACATGAATAACATCTACCATGCTGCAGACTAGGTGTATGGCCTGGAATGTATCAGGCCTAAACAATGGCATCAAGAGACAACTTGTTCGGGAGAAGTTGAAAATGTATCGACCTCAGATTGTTTTGAGACACACTTAGCCTATAAAGATCGTGGTCTTCTCAAACATTTGGGGAATCAGACAGTTGTATGCACAACCCAGAGTGCCTCTATAAGGGGCACAGCCATATTAGTGGACAAGAAGTTTGAATATAGAATCATTAAGACCCTGGCTGACCAACGGGGAAGGTGGGCATTAGCGCATCTTGAGATAAAGGGAAGGAAATATATCTTTTGTGCAGTATATGGTCCTAATGCTGACGATTCCACCATGTTCGACTTCCTAAATATTGAGTTCCTAGATTGGCAGGGCGAGTGCTTGATCATGGGAGACTTCAACTGTGTTATGGATTATTCCATTGACTCAACGAACAGAGCTTCTATGTCTAGAATGGGGAAAGTGAGGTCTGCAATATTAGAAATGGGGCGGCTGCATAGCATAAGGGATGCTTGGCGCTAGCTTTCTCCAACTGTCCCTGGCTACACATACTACTCTGCCCCGCACATGCAATATTCCAGAATTGACATGGCATGGGTCTCGGAGAATATTATAGATTCTGCAGATATGGAAGTGTGTCCTAGGATTACCTCCGACCATAATCCTATATTACTGACCTTTCAGGACGAAGCCGGTCACAAGACAGCTAGGTCCTTTTCATTTCCACGCTACTTGCTTACAGACCGCAGGTATTTGGCTATTATTAATAAACAATTAGAGGTCTTCTTAATGGATAACACGGGGGCGGCTTCTCCTTTAGTCGTCTGGGACACTATGAAGGCATTTAAAAAGAGTGGTCACCCAGCAATACATCTGGCAGCAGAATAAAGAGCGGGAAACCCTGTGCAGAGCAGCTACTCAGGCTTTGCTTGTTGCTGAAATTCAGCACGCAGAAGCGGTTCAATGAAGGGCTGGTGACCAAGACCAACTCTATATTTTTCTGGTTGACGCAAAGACAGCTTTGGGTCGGTCATTAAGGGAGAAAACTGCTGTGAAATATAATAAGCACAGGTTTTTACAATATGAATATGGGGAGCAAATCGGGAACATGCTTGCTTATCAAGTAGCAGACAACAGGGATAAAACCCGGATAAAGGCTATAAAAGGGACAAACGGCAATCTACATACATGTCCGCAGGCAATTGTTGATCAATTTTCCAGGTTTTATCAGAAATTATATGCACAACCTATAGTACCAGAGCAGGATGATCTACAGCAGTATCTCCGAAGTTGTTGCCTACCGGCCCTGAGTGAGGGAGATTTGGCTTTATTGGAGGAGGAAATTTCGCATAACTAAATAATTGAGGCAATATCTTCTCTTCCCTCTGGGAAGGCAGCAAGGGAGGATTCCATACCTCCGAGTTTTATAAAATCTTTAAGAGCCTTAGAGTTTCACCTATGGGGGCGGTTATACAACATATCGGCTCTAGTGGCAGGATCCCAGAGACCTGGAATATGACAAATATAGTCTTTTTTTTTTAAAAAGACAAACTTCCAGGGGAGTGCGGCTCTTACCGGCCGATCTCTCTTATTAACTCAGACGCAAAGATTTTTGCTAAAATCTTGGCTACTCATCTGGCCCCAATAATGCCCGGGTTAGTATCCAGCCAGCAACATGGTTTTATTCAGGGAAGGGATACTACTGCGCATGTTAACACTGCAGTGGGGGCCTTCGACCTAGCTAAGAAGTCAGCAATAAATTTAGGCATGGTCCTCTTAAATGCCGAAAAGGCTTTTGACAGCTGGCCTGGGATTATTTGTGGGCCACACTTGCAGCCTTTGGGATTAGAGGGAAATTCAGCCAATGGGTACAGACCCTGTATAACAAACCTCAGGCAAAACTGCTTTATGCAGGCTTACAATCACTATCTTTCCCCATATTAAGTGGTACCTGCTGTTTGCTCTATATATTGAGCCATTTACTCGGGCATTACACTCTAATTTACGAATTGCACCGTTGATATCAGGAGTAAATCAGCTTAACGTAACTGCTTACGCGGACGATATTGCTGTTTTTACTACTGACCCAGCAGCGGCTATAAGCCTTATTGAAGAGGAAACAAGCAAATTCGGTCTTCTGTCAGGCTATAAGTTGAATGTTAAAAAGACACACGCGATCCTCAACTTTCGGCCTGACAGACCCATAGTGGGCGTGTGCTCTGTAGCCACATACCTCGAGGTGCGTATCTCGGCGCAGATTGAACATATACCTACTTTGAATAATGAGACCCTGTTAGAAGTCACAATAAAGCGACTGAAAAGCTGGCACAAGCTCCCAATTGGTATAGTAGGGAGGTGCAATATTATAAAAATGAAGGTACTCCCTAAGTTATTTCGGTCAATTCCTCTTCTTGTCTCTAATATTTTTTTTAGGAAGCTAGAAGATGTGTTAGGCAACTTCATTTGGGGGGTACAAAAAAGCACAATGGGCAGTAGATTTACTGAAACTACCGTATAATCAGGGTGGGCTTGGTTTTCCGGATTTTAACATTTATTTTTGGGCAGCATCCGCGGGACGTTTCCGTAGTCTCCTAGATCCTAAAAATCAAATTTGTTTTCACCGGTTGGTGTTAGGATCTGAATGTCGAATGTTTCTATATAGAACTAACTACCCCAATGATTTCAAAAGGGTTAGGTTTAAGACTGTCAGAGATAATGTGTATATATGGCGAGCTATATCTGCTAAATGTATGTTGTCGTTCTTTCATGGCAAGCTCCCACTATGGGGTATTCCCATGCTACCGGAGGTATTTCAAGATACTGTTAGTAGGCGCTGGGCTAGGCATGGGATTCAATATTTGGGCGATTTGTATGACTGCAATGGTTTTAGCACATTCGAGAACCTGCAGCTTCTTTACAACCTCACTGGCCAAATGTTTTTTAAGTATCTTCAAATCAGGGACTATTTTGTGAAACATTTATCCTTAACAACAGTGTCTAGTTCGGAGATATGGGATTGTCTGCATGCGGAGAAGTCGAAATCAATAATTAGTACTATGTATCAGTGTCTCAGTAACCTTAGGCAGAATGGGTGTGAAAAGCTCGCTGCACGCTGGACTAAGACTCTGGGGATAAACGTTACTCCCATAACCATCACTCAGGCATTAGGAACTATAGAAGGGTCAATTCACTCTGTTAGCTTAAGACTACAGCAATTCTGCACAATTTGTATGCTTTATTACACCCCGGAGAAGATTGCTAGCTGGGCTCAGGAGGGTCAAGGAGGGGATTGGAAAAAATGCCCCAAATGTGGGATATATGCTGCAGGCATAGTACACATGTTTGCTACTTGCCCCGAGCTAGAAGCTTTCTGGCAGAGGATAGGTCAGGTGATGAGGCAACGATTAGGGGTAGATTCCCCTCTTACAGTTATGGAAATTATGTTGGGTTATAAAGAAGAGAGTCAAGGCTTGAAGCAGCTTATCGCAATTTTACTAGTTGCTGCCCGACTTATCATTGCCAGGGCTTGGATTTCTTCTAAACCTCCTACTATAGGCAAATGGTGGGGTATAGTAAGGGAAACTTATGAAATGGAGAAAGCTCTAGCTAGGGTAAGAGGACCTCATTCTCTGACAAAATTGGAGGCTATATGGGGGCACTTGGCATTGGATATATAAAGTCAATATATTAGAGTGAGCGAATGTGTAATACATAATCTGAAGAGAAACCTCCCGGAATTAGGAATATGGATTTAAGTTTATAATTATTATGTATGGTATTGCCGGTATTGTACTGTCTCAGGAATGTAGATACATGTGTCGGGTGTACCTCTAATGTGGTTTTGTTTTTCTACTATTGTGTTGGCGGTATGGTATAAGATACCTTAAAGATAACTTGTTATGTTGTTCCCTTGATGACAATATAAAATTTATAAAAAAATTAATAAAAATAAAAAGAAGTTCTTGGGTTTAACTTTTTGATAAGGAAACTGCAACTGGCTTAATATTGGTCTACTTGTCCCTTGATGGCAATGGCTATATTTCCTGCAACCATGAGTTACAATCGTTATTTGCTTCTTCTTCGGATGCTGCATTTTGTTGTTAATACTTTAGCGTTGCCACAAGATCACTCTGATTGTGACCGTCTTTTTAAGATTTGACCTTTCTATGATCACTTTGTAGATCGTTTTTCAGAGATTTATGTTCTTTGGTACTTTTCAAGGGCCGGTTGTTTTTTAGGCAGTACATTCCTAGCAAGAGGGGATGTTATGGAATTAAGATGTATATGCTGCCTGAGAGTAGTACTGGATATGTCTATAATTTCAGCGTGTACACAGGTAGGTATCCAGTATTGACCCCCCTGGTTGTCCGTCCACTTTTGGAGTTTGTGAGAAAATTGTTCAGGGAATTGTTCAAAGTGGACACTGTTGCATGTGGCACAAGGCGCTCAAAGGTTACCCAAAAGAGCTAGTTTGTAAAAAAAAAAAAAAACTTGAGAAGGGACAGAACAGTGCCTTTCACAGCGATGAACTTCTAGCTGTGAAATTTTCTGACAGGAGAGATGTCTACATGCTGACTACCATCCATGATGAAAGTACTTCACCTGGGACTGTTTGGGGGCAGGTTGCATAAGTCCGAGAAACCGTGTGCATTTTAGACTACAATAAGCACATAGGTGGTGTAGATAGAGTAGATCAGAGGTTGGAACCTTACACTGCTGTTTGTAAAGCTTTGTTTGGTATAAGAAGTTTGCTAGCAATTTTTTCCATTTAGCAACCTTCAATGCTTTTGTTGTATACAAGGATTGTTCTCCAGAGTCAAAGATGACATTTGTTCAGTTCCAACAGTCTGTGATAGGCAGCCTTGTTGTAGTGGAAGAGGGAAGAGTTTCCAGATTTGCAGTGGTGGAGGATGTGGCTAGATTGGAAGATCATCACTTTCCTGATCACATTCTTCCCACAGCCAAAAAAGACATTCACAGTATGAGATGTAGAGTCTGTGCCTAAAGAGGTGTGCGGAAGGAGAGTCATATGGACTGCCCTGATTGTCCTTCTAATCCTGGGCTGTGTGCCCACATGTTTTAAATTGTACCACACACAACTGAGTTTTTGGGAGCAACTATATTGTTTTATATTTTTTGTTCAGATTTTACGGTTGGTATTAGTGTGATGTATTTAGTTAGAGATGTTGTGTTTGTAGTTATAGATTTGTATCTATTTCCAATTGGTTTGTGTTTTCTGTTTTGTTAAAAGAAATGAGATGGAGGTGTGCATGGACTGGCGTTTGGCTGGCAGTGTGCGTGGATTGGCACTTGGCTGGTGGTGTGCGTGGACTAGCACTTGGCTGGCATTGTGCATGGACTGGCGCTTGGCTGTCAGTGTGGATGGACTGGCGTTTGGCTGGTGGTGTGCATGGACTGGAGCTTGGCTGGCAGTGTTTGTAACTGGCATTTGGTTGGTAGTGTGTGAGTAGTGAATTGCTGCTGGTCACTACACACACTGCTAGTCAAATGTCAGTGCACACACTCCATCAGCCACCAGTCGAAGTGATTGTTGTGTCAGTCTTGCGGGCATATGAAAGTGATGGGACCATGAATGGCGCTGCCTATTGACATGAGTGTTGTTATGTGCTAGGTCCGCGGCTGTGTGGATGGTCTTGTGTGTGACAGGTATGAAAGGTGTGTGAATGGCCTGTAAAGCAGTTGGCCCCTTGTTGCGGCTTTACAGCTCACGAGCTGTGAGTCATTGGTTCAGTTTTTTGACCTTTCAATTATTAACAGTGCATTCCATTTTTGTGAAATCTCTTGTTAATAACATTTTACATTCTGAACCTTCACTCATCCTCGTGGCAAATCTAACCAGTATGTATATGCACTTGAGGAATAGATGGTTGTGAAGCAATATTTGTCTTTTCTGTCTTTCTCTGCCAGGGTGTACGTTGTCTCTACATTGTCTGTTGATGTGAGCATTGTAATGTGCTGGGCCTGTGGCTGACAGTGTGAAGGGTCGTTTGTGTCACATATGAAAAAGGTGTGTGGATGGCCTGTAAAATGGTTGGTGCCTTGTTGCAGCTTTACAACTCACAAGGTGTGAGTCAATGGTTCAGCTTTTTGACCTTTCAATTATTAACAGTGTATTTCATTCTTGTGAAATCTATTGTTAATAAAATATAAATTTTGAAACTTTCACTCACCCTCCTACCAAATTCAACCAGTATGTGTTAATACTTGAGGAACAGATGGTTGTGCAGTTTGTCTTATCTGTCTTTCTCTGCCAAGGCGTACATTGTCTCTATGGAAAATCTACCATCTCTAGATATTTTCTTAAACTAGACACCCAGGGGAGAACAGGGTGGTGTGCATCGCATGGATCCCAACAAAGTTTCTCAACCACAAATCCCTGCAAGCCTCAAATAATGACTAAAATCACATATTTTCTTTGCATTACTGTGCCATATTCTTCCAGAATCAGAAAGAAACCCCAAATTTCCTACCACCCAGTGTTATCCCAGGTTTGCAAGGGATTCTGGGTAAGAAAACTTTTTGGGATCCATGCAAGCCACACCTCCCTGGACTTCCCCGAGTATCTAGCTTTCAGAAATGTCTGGGTTTGGTAGGTTTCCCTAGATGGCCGCAGAACCCAGGACCAAAAACACAGGTGACCACCTTGCAAAACCAGGTTGTTCTGTCATAGATAATTTGATGACTCCACAATACGTTTTGGGCCCTTCCTTGTCGTGGGCACTTGGCTCACCCACACAAGTGAGGTAGCATTTTTATCAGGAGATCTGAAGGAATGCTGGGTAGTAGGAAATTTGTGTCAGCCCGATGATCCCACAACTTTCCCACACAGAAACTTGGGGAAAATTTCATTTTATTTTTAGCTTAAGTTGATGTTTGCTGGGGATTCTGGGTAAGAAAAAGTTGTGGCATCCATGCCAGCCACAACTCCCTAGACTCCACCGGGTGTTTAGTTTTCACTAATGTCTGGGTTTGGTAGGCTTCCCTAGATGGCTGCCGAGCCCAGGACCAAAAATGCAGGTTACACGCTTGCAAAACCAGGTCATTTTGTGATAGACCATTTTGATGTCCCCACAATTTGTTTTGGGCCTTTCCTGCTGCGGGCACTAGGCCTACTCACACACATGAGGTACCATTTTTATCCAGAGACTTGGGGAATGCCGGTGCATGGACGTTTCTAGCTCCTTGCAGATTCCCAAACTTTTCATCACAGAAATGTGAGGAAACTGTGTTTTTTAATTCAAAGTCGAGGTTTGCAAGGGGTTCTGGGAAAAAAAACATGGTAAGAGCAATGCAAGTCAGCCCACCCTGGATACCCCTTGGCATCTAGTTTTCCAAAACGTACAGGTTTGCTAGGTTTCCCTAGATGCCGGCAGAGCTAGGGCCCAAAATCCACAGTTAGGCACATTGTCAAAAAAAAGGTTCCGTTTTCAGTGGCAAATATGTGATGTGTCCAAGATTGCGTTTTGGGCCTTTACATGTTGTGGGCACCAGGTCTACCCACACAAGTGGGGTACCATTTTTATGGAGTCTTGGGGAAATGCCGGGTGTGTGGAAGCTCCCCACAGATTCCAGAATTTTCCATCACAGAAATGTGAGGAAAATTAGTTTTTAGACACATTTTTAGGTTTGCAAGGGATTCTGGGTAACAGAACCTGCTGAGAGCCACAAAAGTCATCCTATCCTGGATTCCTCTGGGTGTCTAGTTTTCAAAAATGTACAGGTTTTCTAGGGGTCCCTTGTTGCCGGCTGCCTTTTTAGGCTATTTCCTGTCACGGGCACCAGGCCTACCCACACAAGTGAGGTACCATTTTTATCGGGGGACTTAGATAAACATAGAATAGTACAACTAGTATTATTACCAATGGAGGGCATGGCTAGCCGCTGATGGAGTGAGTAGCACCCCATCCAGCATCTTCCTGTCATACACAGGTGGACCAGAGACCTCCGGAGTCCCCCTGAAGCTGGAGTCCCACCAGTGGGCCCGGGTGCATGGCTAAATGCAATCCCTGTGACTGTAATTACTGTGGTGGCAGTGATGCAGGGACGTGGGCCAGTGATAAAATGGCAGCCAACCGGTGAGAACGAGCCACAGTAAATCCCTGACCCACCGCTGGTGCATCGGGTTGGCCAGCAATAAGGTGGAGGGGAACAGAGCATTTCCAGGTCTCCCACCCCAGGTGACTACTGACATGCCATCGAGCTGCACGACGGCTGAGTGGCGCAGCGGGCCATGTAGCTGGGTGAAGAAATAGAGGGCGCGGACAAGGTGTGCGGCGCTCCTTCACAGAGTGGCAGGACTGGACCTGCCCTGCACCGAAAGTCCTGCCATCTAAAGCCACGACACTCAGGCTGGGGGATCAGTGCCTAACCCTGGGGAGGAGAGTCCCCTATCACCAAGACTGCGGGGCCTCGGCGAAGGTGGGGCTGTGCAGCCCGAGACTGAGGCAAGACACAGCTGCACAAAGCAGGGAGAGAGCAGCGGCATGAGGCTCACCAGAGACAGTCAGTGAGTGGGGGGGCGACTGGGCCTGTAAACCAACGGGCACCTGAGGAGTTAGTGGGCCCGGTGCGGGGAGCAGGTGCCCCACCCACAATAGTGCAGCCCAGAGCGAGCAGCTGACATGGACTATATAGGAAGGCCACATGAGAGCATGCTTAGTTGGGCCATCACGTACTAAAGCTCCTGCCACACCCAGATAAAGGGAGCAAAGCCATTGGAGACAAAGAGCAGGAACTGCCTCAGTATACCCCCTGGCAGACTGGGAGGGAGGTGATACAATGTGCAGGCAACTAACTACCATTAGATATAGAGCCCATGCTGTTTGTCCTTCACAAATTTTAGAGTGAGGGGAGGGAAGGCCCTGTTGGCAGCCAATTGACTGCCAGTCATGTAAGACTCAGCTATGGTACAGGGCTGATGAAGCACAAACTAGAGGCAACACAAGAGAGACTCTTGGTGGAGGGAATGGGCTACTGAGACTCCACCTGGAGCTGCTGAGTGATGGCCTGGATATAATTTTTAAAGCTGAGACGTGCACTTGGAAGCAGCAGGGATATGTGTCAACAAGAACGTAATGGGCAAAACCTCCCGTAGATGAGAACCAGACCCTGAATGCACAATGCGTACTGCTCTGAAGAAAGGAGGGCGCACTGTCACGGGGCCAGAGAAAGACCCTTCATTATCAGATATCCTACATGCTGTCACTGCAACTGGAACGGCCCTCGAGACTAAGATAGACACCCAGAGCTCTGACTTGGGCCTCTTACGAGATGACTACAAGCGATTGGTTGAGAGGGTCACCACCACAGAACGGGTCATGGCAGACATATCACCCACGCTTGCCACAACATCAGAACACCTGCAAGCTATGGAATCCAAAATCCGCACCCTGCAACTCAGAGCAGAAGAGGCGAAAAACCGCTTGCGCCGCAACAACGTATGAGTGGTGGGGTTGCCAGAGAAGGTCAAACTTGCGGACATGGTCGAGTACCTCGAGCGGTGGATATGAGCTGAAGTGGCCCAGGAAGGCCTCTCAATGTTTTTTGCTCTGGAATGAGCACATGTAGTACGGGCGTGTCCACCCATGCTGACAGCCCCACTGCGATCAGTAGTGGTGCGCCTCCTAAACTACAAAGATCGAGATCACATACTGTCCCAAGTCCACCACAGAGGAGAACTCTGAGTCAGGAATGCAGAAGTGCGAATTTTCCTGGACTTCTCTCATGAGGTGCAATGATAAAAAAGCCTCATTCCAAGAGGGTAAGTACCAGCTGCACCAACTTAGCATCCCATATACCATGCTCTTCCCAGCCAGGCTAAATGTTGTAGTGCAAGATGGCACCAAATTCTTCCAAACACCGTAAGAAACCTGGGACTGCTGGAGCAAGGTCCGCTACAGGAGACCACAGACAGACCATGGATACAGCGTTCCTGCTGTTTCCGCTCTAGACATGGGAAGAAGATGAGTAGTCTGACAAAACCGTCACAGGCTGAAGCGCAACTAGAGCGACTGAACGTGGTAGAGGTTGTGGTGCAAATCAGTGGAGGGAACACGAGCCCGTCAACACCGGAGAGAAGAGATCCAATACGAAACTCGGATTCAGATTGTGAATCAATTAGTTCAATAACCTTAAGCCTAGTTCTTCCCAAGGCGACCCCAAGATCTTCCAACTATATCATATGACCAACTAAGCACTGTCGCTCGGGCACATTGAAGGGACAACAAGAACTTCTCTAAGTTGCATTGGAACACTGCTGTTGATATATGGCCTTATCGGCGGGCACAGTCAAAACAGTCCTGTGTCTTTATAAAGCGATACATAACGATCTTCAATGAACAACGGAACGATTATGAACACAATGGGAGGAGGACCTGAAGATTCTGATTACTGAGGCGAACTAGGATACCATAGTGGAAAGGACACCAAAAACATCATGGAATGCGCAGTTCAAGTTAAATCATGACTATATTCTGAATAGGACGTACCTTACCCCATTAGAATTAAAAGATATTTCCAGGTGGAGGAGGCAGCTTGACCCCAAAGTGGGGAAAGGCAGGCACATATCCTTCTCATGTTCTGGGAGTGCCCTATTCTGAGCACCTTTTGGGAGGAGGTCTTGAATATAGTCGAAGCTGTCACTGGCAGGGAGATAAAATGCACCCTTGGTCACTGCCTACCTAGGCTTGGTCACTGCCTACCTAGGATGGTTCCCACACACAGCCAAAACCAAAGTCACAGGGAAATTCCAAGACCTTGCATATGTCCTGGCCGAACGAGAAATAACCAGGAACTGGAAGTTGAAGGGATGGCCTAGGTCAATAACATAGAGGAGGGAACTGGAAAAATGGGTGGGATATGAAGGAAGAATACTCCTGAGGGAAGCACAACAAGGCATAGGCACATTGGATGCAGCCAGGGCCTGGGGAGGGCTAGTCAATGAGCTAATAGCACTGGACTTGGATGCTGCTGCCGTCTCGCCCTGAAGATCTCCACCTCTGAAGCAGAATGGGGATGGAATGGACCAGATTACACCCCACTCCCCTGTCTCCCACATCTATATAGCTTGCATGTACCTACACGTAACAACCTCAAAAAGTGCACACTCATACCATATACAGTTACAAAATCAAAGCGATGAACCAACTCACGGTTTAAAAAACCTAGGAGCATATTATCAAGGGCAGTATCGCCGCTTTAGCGGCACTTTTTGCCGCTAAAGCGGCGATATTCTTATCGCCCTATTAACAAGGCGGCGCTAACATGCATTAGCGCATGTTAGCGGCTGAATCTGCAACGCATCTCATGACAGCGATAGATATCGCTAATGAGATGCAAAGTAGGCGTTCCCTCCTAGGACAACATGTGAAATGATCGCAAAACCAACATCGCGGTATTAACAACGTTGCCCCTGAACAGCGAAGCGATGACAAAAGGCGCGCTAAGCCCCCATTATCGCATGATTCTAACGCCTGAATAAAACCTGACTTAGCATTATTGCCTATGGGAGGTGTATTGTATGGTTAAGTACACACTCCCCTAGTACCAAGCGTTTCATTAGCGCTGTGAAATCATCACTGGATTTCACACGCTAATGATCATTATCGCAGTCTATCGCTGGATTTTACTTCGCCTGTTAGCAAAGCGTTGCTAATACGCCGCTAACACGGCGATGTAATTCAGCGATAGAGGGCGATAATGAAAAACGCGCTAAGCGCGATTTGCGATATTTATCGCGGGTTCTTGATAATATGGCCCCAAGTGTTATTACCAATTGTCGCTCTCTTTATGTGTGCTTTCCAAATGTAAGACAGTGTGTAAAAAAGAAGTAATTTGGAAAAATGCCCTCTGATTCACCTGCTAGTATGGGTACCCACAATTTCAGAAATGTGCAAATAAGCACTGTTTCTAAACTTCCTATCTTGTTCCCATTTCAGAAATACATAGGTTTCCTTGATACCTATTTTCACTCTTTATATTTTAGCAAATGAATTGCTGTGTACACAATAAAACCCAGTATACAATGAACAACCATTGCAAGGTGCAGCTCAGTTATTGGCTCTGGATAGCTTGGGTTCTAGGTGAACCTACAAGCCCTATATATTCCTGCAACCAGAAGGGTCCAGCGGACGTAATGGTATATTGCTTTCAAAAAGCTGCCATAGTTAGAATAATTTACAGGTGAAAAGGTAGGCACAAATGGCCTTTTTTTCAACTCAATTTAATATTTTTTTTTGTTTCAACTGTTACTTTCTATAGGAAAATCTTGAAGGATCTACACAAATGTCTCCTTACTAAATTTAGAATTGTGTCTACTTTTCAAAAATGTATAGCTTTCTGAGATCCACCATTGGTTTCACATTCATTTCTACCACTAACTGGAAGGAGGTTGAAAGCACAAAACAGAGGAAAAATGACCAATGTCCCAGTAAAATGCCAAAACTCTGTTAAATATTTGGTTTTCTGACAAAATGCTGCTGTTCCTGAAAGCTGGGAAAATGGTGATTTTATCTCCGCAAACCCTTCATTGATACCATTTGCAGTGAAAAAAACAAATGCTTACTATGCTGCACGTTTCTCCCATTTTTCCCACAAAACCCAAAATGTAGCTGCATTTTGGCTAATTTCTCGGTCCCCTCCAAGGAAATCCACAATATCTGGGTACCTTTAAAATCCTTAGGATGTTTGAAAATGAGGACGCAAATTTGGCGTAATACCTTACGTGGATAAAAAGTTATTGTGGCCTAAGTGCGAACTACCCCTAGTAGCCAAAAAAAGGCATGGCACAGGAAGGGGGAAAAGGTCTGGCAGTGAAGGGGTTAATTTTTTCATCAATAACAATGTGCAGTATCTCCAAGGTTAATGGCACCTCAAATGGCACATGTCCGTTTCTATTGTGTACTAATACGATTATACCATTTCATGAAAATTTATCATATGGTGGGTGGGGTACTGCAGAGGGTCCTGTGCTCACTATATTTGTTTACATCAACGGGAATGTGCAATATTTAATATATAGGGGCCGATTCCGATCTCGGCCTGTAGGGCACCGAATCGGATTCGGCTTTACCGGATCCGATTCGGAGGCCCTGTTTCCGACCGATTCGAACATGCGTCCGGGCGAGCGAGTATGATTCGAGCGCACGCGAAATCGCCGACCGACTCGTTCGCGGGACCCAACCGCTCCGACCGACTCGCACGGACACGACTCGCACCGCGCAATGGAGACATTCCCCGACCGAGCAAGTACGATGCGTGCCTCGAGCAGTCCGACCGACTCGCGCCGTCTGGCTTCAAAGAGCAGTCGGAGCCGGACTTTGGGGGTCTGTGTCGGACCCCCCCCTGTACGCGTAGCCGCGCGAGTCGCACACAGAGGGGACGCATGGGTCCCCCCTACCTGTGCATTTACGGCGCGAGTCGCTTCGACGTGTACCCGCTGTAGGGGGTGCCCTTGTTTGCGTCGCACCCGTTGAGTCAATGGGAGCCCGTGTACGCGTTGTACGACCGGCTCCCATTGACTTCAATGGGAGTCTGACCGAATCGAGTCCGATAGCATGCGTACGCATCATACTCGTTCGGTCGGGCTGCTAGAGTCCGATTCGGTCGGAATTCTCTCCGGGTCCGGCTCGGTCGGAGTGATTTCCGGCCTGAATCGGAATCGGCCCCATAGTTGTTATTCCATGAAATAGCTTATTGTTATTATTAGGAGTAATGTATAATACATATAAAATAGATGGCACTTCATAATATGCACGTTGCACTTTACAAATATAGTATTAACCATCCTCAGGAAATGGAAATTGATATTATAGAGAGCATATATTAAAAGCCGAATGAATGGATGTCATGAAGAATCAGTTTGTGGTGTAATTGTTTACATTGGGGAAGTGTTTAATATGTGTTGTGAGGGTCTTACTCTGTGAGAGGCACATGTCATTTTTTTGAGAAAAGTTTAAATGCAATTGTTTATACAGGGAAAATGTGAAATATATTCCATGTGGGTGTCACAACAATTGAAAGGGCGAATGTCATGACAAATCAATTTTACGTGTAATTTTCAGAAGGAATGTATGCAGTATATGCCATGTAGGTCTTACTCCGTGAGACACACTGATACTATATTGAGAAACGTTCAAATGTAACTGTTTACAATGGGAAATTGTGCAATACAAGCAATGTGCGTGTTATCTAACAAGAGGCACAGGTCACTTCATTGGCAAAAGTCGCAACATGAGGACAGTAGTGAGCCCCACGGATAGGATGCATAATTTACGTTCGCCAGATTAATGGAAATTTTGGCATTATTTGACCTCCTTCATAAGACCTACACATGTCATTTGGGGAGATGAAGAATTCTGTGGTCCTAAAAATCGGCAGTGGGCCATATTGTGGGTTCTGGAATGGTTAATCAAAATGAACGAAGTGGTGCACGTATAAACACAAAGGATGAGTTAATGAGGAGAAAAAAACTTCATTTTCAAATTTTGTAAATGAAGAGGAGATTGCCATTGTATATAGAAACCAGGAGGAAATATATGTTGTATACTAGATATGGTTAATAGTACTCATTATATAAGGAGAATGTGTTTGGATAATGAAACAAAATGGAGGTTGAAGTGGGTTGCCTTGGCGAATGCAAAATGTTTCAGTGTTTCATGAGTCAATGAGATTAATTAAGGACTACATAAAGAAATAGTTAACATAACCGCAAGCTCCAGAATGCATTCTGCTACAAACATTTACCTGATTGGGGCTGTCGGGGACAATAAAAAGATTTTGTTGATTAACTGGCAGTTTGAAGCGGTTTATGTTGAGGGACACAGTTGGCAGCCTGTGATCAAGGACTGATAAAGTTTGAAACACGTAAGGCTGAATGCTGTGATACCAACATTACTAGTTTTGCCTGCACCTGATATCTCGCCACAAGTGTGACTTCATTCCATGGCCAAATGCTTTTGGACGAATATAAACAGTGGCCCGACCGTGAAGCGAGCAACACCACAAGGATTGCAAAAGTGGGTCCGTTTTTCTTTTACATGGACAGTCACAGAGCAAAGAGGGGCTCTTTATATGTTTTTGGCAAAACTGAACAGCCCACTGGGGCGAAGGAAATGTATTAATTAACTGTGAAACTCAACACCCATTGGGGGGAAAAGATTAAAACCGCAAGTTCCAGAATGCATTGTGCTACAAAAATTTACCTGATTGGGCCTGATGGGGCCAATAAAAATATGCTGTTGCTTAACTGGCAGTTTGAAGCAGTTTATGTTCAGGGACACAGTCGGCAGCCAGTAATCAAGGACTGATAAAGTTTGAAACGCGTAAGGCTGAATGCCAAGATTCCAACATTACTAGTTTTGCCTGCACCTGATATCTCACAGCGAGTGAGACTTTGTTGCATGGGCAAATGCTTTTGGATGAATATAAATGGTGGCCCAACCGTGAAGCCAGCACCACCACAAGGATTGCAAAAGTGGGTCCGTTTGTCTTTTACAGAGACAGTCACGGAGCGACGAGGGGCTCTTTATATGTTTTTGGCAAAACTGAACAGGCCACTGGTGCGAAGGAAATGTATTAATCAACTGTGAAACTCAACACCCATTGGGGGGAAAAGATTAAAACTGCAAGCTCCAGAATGCATTGTGCTACAAAAATTTACCTGATTGGGCCTGTCGGGGCCAATAAAAAGTTTTGTTGATTAACTGGCAGTTTGAAGTGGTTTATGTTGAGGGACACATTTGGCAACCTGTGATCAAGGACTGATAAAGTTTGAAACGCGTAAGGCTGAATGCCGAGATTCCAACATTACTAGTTTTGCCTGCACCTGATATCTTGCCGCGAGTGCGACTTCATTTCATGTGCAAATGCTTTTGGACGAATATAAGCGGTGGCCCGACCATGAAGCCAGCACCACCACAAGGATTGCAAAAGTGGGTCTGTTTGTCTTTTACAGGGACAGTCACGGAGCGACGAGGGGCTCTTTATATGTTTTTGGCAAAACTGAACAGCCCACTGGGACATAGGAAATGTATTGATTAACTGTGAAACTCAACACCCATTGGGGGGAAAGATTAAAACCACAAGCTCCAGAATGCATTGTGCTACAAAAATTTACCTGATTGGGCCTGTCGGGACTAATAAAAAGATTTTGTTGATTAACTGGCAGTGTGAAGCGGTTTATGTTGAGGCACACAGTCGGCAGCCTGTGATCAAGGACTGATAAAGTTTGAAATGTGTAAGGCTGAATGCCGAGATTCCAACATTAGTAGTTTTGCCTGCACCTGATATCTCGCCGCAAGTGCAACTTCGTTGCATGGGCAATTGCTTTTGGACGAATATAAACGGTGGCCCGACCGTGAAGCCAGCACCACCACAAGCATTGCAAAAGTGGGTCCATTTGTCTTTTACAGGGACAGTCCCAGAGCGACGAGGGGCTATTTATATGTTTTTGGCAAAACTGAACAGCCCACTGGGGCAAAGGAAATGTATTCATTAACTGTGAAACTCAATACCCATTGGGGGGAAAAGATTAAAACCGCAAGCTCCAGAATGCATTGTGCTACAAAAATGTACCTGATTGGGCCTGTCGGGGCCAATAAAAAGATTTTGTTGATTAACTGGCAGTTTGAAGCAGTTTATGTTGAGGGACACAGTCGGCAGCCTGTGATCAAGGACTGATAAAGTTTGAAAAGCGTAAGGCTGATTGCCGAGATTCCAACATTACTAGTTTTGCCTGCACCTGCTAGCTCGCCGCGAGTGCAACTTTGTTGCATGGGCAAATGCTTTTGGACAAACATATATAGAAAACCTGGGAACCATGCATCTGAGGAAAGCACTTTTGCTGAAACGCGTCATGCTTGTTTTTAAGGAATAAAAGGAACTTTCTGAAGCCCCGCTGTGTGCTCTGGATTGTTGCCAAAGGAGAACAAATGCTGTTTTATATATATATATATATATATATATATATATATACATATATATATATGCATATATATATATATTTATACTCACTGAAAAAAACAGAAGCTTCAGGGAAGTTATAGTTAGGCTGACATTCCACTCGTACAAAGACAGAGAAATTCGGCCATTATAGTTAGCTGAGCTAATGCATCATGCCACATGCTGTGATAATTAAAAGGCTTACTAATTTATTCCCCGTGTGGCCTCTACCTTCTCTGCATTTGAAGGGGGTCTGTTGTATTTTTCCACGTCGACCAGAGGCGTGATCTAGAGGCCCCGTCCCGCAAGTTGGCTGCAGGACTGCTGGTGCCTGCTATGGCAGTTTTTGTGTTTTCCAAGTTATTGGATTGCTGCAGCCCGCCTGAACGAGTGAGAGACATAAGGGTCGCTGTGAAATTTAGTTCGTGATTCTACGAGGAGCGGGTTACATTGTTTTCCTGTTCACGACCCGATGGATACTCAGTTGCCAAGGCTGGGACGCAAAGGGGACTCAAGGAGGCACTTTTGGTTTGATTTTCCATCTATCAGGACTAATACACATCGGACCCTCCGCGTCTTGTCCTGTTGAGCACTTACCTTTGCGAACTTCATTCCCACGCAGCATCTGTCCCGGTAAGGTGTACTCTGGGAGTTGCAGTGCATACAACACTGCCTCTGATGCGCGATCATGTGATCGGGAACTGTCAAGTGCCTCCACCAATGAGATGGAACAGGACTATTTAA
The DNA here is from genome assembly GCA_963921515.1 of Calotriton arnoldi. NCBI lineage: Eukaryota > Metazoa > Chordata > Amphibia > Caudata > Salamandridae > Calotriton > Calotriton arnoldi. The sequence goes on along the minus strand of CAWUFW010022129.1, from coordinate 45,081 downwards.
AACGTGGGTGGGACAGCATCCTGTTGTACAGCGGCATCTGAAGAAGGCTGATTGTAGCCGAAATGCATCATGCCACATGCTGTGATAATTAAAAGGCTTCCTAATTTATTCTCCGTGTGGCCTCTACCTTCTCTGCATTTGGAGGGGGTCTGTTGTATTTTTCCACGTCGACCAGAGGCGTGATCTAGAGGCCCCGTCCCGCAAGTTGGCTGCAGCACTGCTGGTGCCTGCCGTGGCAGTTTTTGTGTTTTCCAAGTTATTGGATTGCTGCAGCCCGCCTGAATGAGTGAGAGACATAAGGGTCGCTGTGAAATGCAGTTCGTGTTTCTACGAGGAGCGGGTTACATTGTTTTCCTGTTCACGACCCGATGGATACTCAGTTGCCAAGGCTGGGACGCAAAGGGGACTCAAGGAGGCACTTTTGGTTGGATTTTCCATCTATTAGGACTAATACACATCGGACACTCCGCGTCTTGTCCTGTTGAGCACTTACCTTTGCGAACTTCATTCCCATGCAGCATCTGTCCCGGTAAGGTGTACTCTGGGAGTTGCAGTGAATACAACACATCCTCTGATGCGCGATCATGTGATCGGGAACTGTTAAGTGCCTCCACCAATGAGATGGAACAGGACTATTTAAAACGTGGGTGGGACAGCATCCTGTTGTACAGCGGCATCTGAAGAAGGCTGATTGTAGCCGAAATGCATCATGCCACATGCTGTGATAATTAAAAGGCTTCCTAATTTATTCCCCGTGTGGCCTCTACCTTCTCTGCATTTGGAGGGGGTCTGTTGTATATATATATATATATATATATATATATATATATATATATATATATACTCACTGAAAAAAACAGAGGTTTCAGGGAAGTTATAGTTAGGCTGACATTCCACTCGTACAAAGACAGAGAAATTCGGCCATTATAGTTAGCTGAGCTAACCATAACTCGCGCCCAGCAAAGCACTCAGTTAAAAATATGACTTTTAGAAAGGTTTCAAGAACTTGTACCATAGAAAACTATGGATGCGTGACTTTTCACCAAAGTACCTGTAGTTGCGTCAAAGTTCACCAAGCCAAACAGCCGCAGCGTCGGAAAAGAAAGAGATGCGACACTCCTGAGACCCTGAGGAGGCGATGCGACAGTCCCGCTGCACGCAGAGTAAGGGTTGAACAATGAATAGCCACTTTCTAAAAGTGGTATTTTCAAACACACAATTTAAAAACCATCACTCAAGACATGGTCAGTGACATCACTGATGATATCACTGATGACATCTCAAATGACATCACTCATGACATCATCCAGTAGCTGAGTGTTTTAAAAATGCTAAGAATTGTATATATATATATATATATATATATATATATATACGCCAAGGTGTATTGAAGTATGAATAGGTGTATGAGTGTCTGAATGGATAATTTAGTGGGCGCATGACTGACTGTATAAGTGAGTGATTTAAACGTGTCGTAGGGAATGCATGGGTGAATGACTAAACTGTGTGAATGTCTGTATCAGTCTGTCAGTTGGTATGTAAGTGGCTGTATGAGTTGGTGAGTAGCTATAAGAGTGTCTATATGGGTTAATGAGTGGTTGTCTGAGTACCTGTATGGGTGCCTGACTGTCTGTGAGGATGGGGGTGTGTGACTCTCTGCATGGATGTATGAGTGGGTGATTCACTGGGTGTATGGGTTAATGAGTGCATGTGCGAGGGGCTGTATGGGTGAGTGAGTGTGCGTATGGCTGTGATGGTGAGTGAATGGATGTCTCAGTGGTACATGCGTAAGTAACTACATATGTGAAAGGCAGTATATGTGAGTGTTGGAGTATATAAGTGACTAAATGTGAGAGTGAGTGATTGTGAGAGTGGCTGTATGGATGGGTGTGTGCTTATGTCAGTGATTGTAGAAGAGAGTAAGTATGTGTTACTATCTGTATGAATAAGTGAGGTGGTGTGTGTGCATAACTGTATAGGTGAGTAAATGGCAGTGGGATTGATTCTTTGGGTGACTGACTAGGTGTTTGAGTGACTCTATGGGTTAGTGGCGGTGTGTGAGTGTCTGTATGTGTGTATGAGTGTATATATCAGTGGCTGTATTGATGAGTGACTGCATGTATGAGTGACTGTATGGGTTAGTGAGTGGATGTGTGTGTAGACCTATGAATCAGTGAGCAAGTATGTGCTAACTGGTATTGGTGTGTCTATGGTTTCGAGAATGGTAATCTGAATGGTAGAGTTGGTATATCAAAGGTTATATTAGGGTGTAGGAGGTACATCAGATATTACGTGGATGATATCATCAGGGATGTTATTTGAGATGTCATCAGTGGTGTCACTGACCTTGTCATGAGTGATATAATATATGACGTCATCAACAGTGCATTGTGGGGGCGCGAGTTATAGTTAGCTATAATGGCCGAATTTCTCTGTTTTTGTACGAGTGGAATGTCAGCCTAACTATAACATCCCTGAAACCTCTGTTTTTTTTCAGTGAATTTCTACGGTTTTTAAATGCTAAGTCCTAACTATAACGTCCCTGAAACCTCTGGATTTTTTTGTGAATTCCTGAGGTTTTTTAAATGACAATTCCGAACTATAACGTCCCTGAAACCTATGGTTTTATCAATGAATTTCTAAGCTTTTTTAAATGATAATTCCTAACATCCCTGAAACCTATATTTTTTTTAATCAACTTCTGAGGTTTTTTAAACCATTTTATTTATGAAAAGATATTTTTAACTATTTTTCTCTATTTTTTAAGTATTTTTAAAAAGCTTTAAAATAATAATAATCAGTTTTTAAAAATATATGTAAGATAGCTAATCAAAGATTATGTTATTTATTTGAATTAATATTGTTTTCTTGTTTGTAATTTTGTACAGTGTGATATTATATAACAGAATTTTAAATTCAAAAAGAAAAATTAAAAAAAATGTTTAGCATATACTTTTAAGTTTTTTTCCTAAATTACATTTTGTATGATTGCTTTTAATAGTATGAAACTTGTTTTGTTCTTTTCTTATAATAACTATCTTCTTTATATGTATATATATATTTTTTTTAATTAAAAAAGGTATGCCTACTGTACAATACCCTACGCAGTGGGTACGCAGATTCATTATACAAATATCACTCTAAAAAACATATTTAGAACGAATTACTATATTTTTTTCATGTAGAGGTTTATTACTGAATACTTAAAAATAGTAATAAAGAGGTAATCAATTTGATTTTTGAGTATGCAATGGTATTGTCTGCAAGACGCAAATGTACGTGTTGCGTGCGCAAATCCGTTACACGAATGTAACCCTAAAATACATACTTACACTAAAATAATATATTTTGTTAACTAAGAGGTTTATTAATCAATCCTATAAATTAGTATAAGTGTTCTTGTGCAATATTTTTAAGATTTTAAAGCACATGTTTATGTACGCGGCACCATCGCACACCAGACGCTTAGCGGTCGTGAATCCTGCCATCCCGTATTTCAGGGATCGCGTAGGAGACTCGACTCCGGCATAATTTTCGAAAGTCTGAAATATGAATGCTTCAAGGCTTTTATGGCTTTCAGTTGCCGAATAAAGCATGTTTTGACTTGACTTGACTTGAATGCTTCAAGCTTAAGCATCTGTTTTGCATAAACACTTTTCATGGAAATACTTTGAAACACAATATCCTAATAGTAATTTTCAGTTTTATATTACATGTACTACATTTTACGGGTGCGCAACGTACGTGCGACGGGTGCACAATGTACGCGCAATGGGTGTGCCACCCCTACGCGACTTCCTGTCACATACAAAGAAAGCTTCTTATTGGTTAAAGAGGTTTTCATTTTGTTGGTGGGTGGAACCAAGACCTCTTACAGTCCTTTAATTTCGGTTTTGTCTCGCTTGAAGACTACCTGTTTTGTAGTCTCTGTTAATTTTCTATTTTTTGGGGTGTTTTTCATTTTTCCCCCCAAAAAAATGGCATCAGTGTTCTCTGAAGAGCATGAGGAGGAGATGGAAGAGGTGGAGGAGCCAGTGAAGAAGAGGATGGAAAGCATCGTGTGGGCTTTCGTCACTGTGCCTGAAGGTGAAAAGAAAGTAAACGCAAGTAAGGTGACATGTACAATTTGTCACAAATTCCTCTCAAGAGGATCAGAAAAGAAGTAATCATGTGGTACTTCTTCCATGAAAAAACATCTTGACACAATGCAACAATGGGATTGCTTGGCTCATTGCACTATCTTGTTTGCTGACTCCCTGGTTCATAATTTTGAAAGGAAGTAGCATTTGTGTCAGACACTCCAGTAGCCCCCATATGTTTACTTCCATTGTCATGGCTTTAGCATTTGCTTCATTGTTATATTTGTACTGCTCAAACAGGTGTTCCAGCATGCAGTAGGCTGAGTTCCAACGTGTTGGCACCTCCTGTATTAGGGCTTCCACAGGTAGTTTATTAGCATGCTGAAAGACCCTCAACAGCTTTCGGGCTTTGAATGAATGATTGAAATAAGTGTATTTTCTCCGGCAGGTGACCAGTATGTTACTGACTACCTCTTCTTTTTTGTGATAGTCGTGCACAATTAGATAGATTCAAAGCACAGGACTCTGAAATAGCCACCATCAGCCTTGGCTTTCACTATATTACCTCCATTGCCAATGGCAAAAAATGTAATTGTAATACCTCTGGATTTAAGCCATTTATAGACCTTGGTATTAAACTCTTCCATGATATTAGTAGCTGTATGCAATATCTCTATGGCGACCATCACGACTGTTGCCTGCTGCCAAATGCCCTAAAAAGCAATTTATATCAAGAGTGCTCCCTGGACTATGGCTGAGCCCATCCTGGTTTTTAAGAATCAGAATGTGACCCGATGATGAAGCATGCTACTACTAGAGAGGGTGAGGGTCTAACAAAAAAAACATTTTGGTTTGTTTTCATTGCATAGGGTGACACTCACTGGTTTTCAAAACCCACATGCTTTCTAGATCAGGTGGGATAACTTTAGGTGATTGTGGAGCCTATGGCACTGGCAAGCATACACACAGGCAAAAACAAAGGCAAAAAATACATCAAATTCTAGCTGGTGCCCATCAGGACCCTTGGGGTCTGCATGGGAGGCAGGGAGAGGCAGGCAAAAACTGAAATAAATGTATTTAATAATTGCTGTTGAGTGATCCACCAGGCCCTAGGGCCTATGGGGACACTATGGAAAGTTGAGGTAGGCAGGCTAAAATAAAATACATTAAATATTTGCTGGCAAATGGCCCACCAGGCTAAGGGCCCATAGGGACTCCAACAACACACTTTACTACTATAATTCATAAGCACAAAAAAAATATCAGGTAAATAGAAAAAAATGAACAAAAATGCACCGTCTTTAAATGGTCCTATGACATGGCTTTTAAAAGTGGAATAAAGGAATTGAAGCACATACTGGCTGCACAAAATGGTGGAAGCTAGATTATCCAACATGTGGCCACTGAAGAAAAGGCATGGAGGTCAAAGACAAAATGTCCACCAAACACACACATACTAAGCGGCTCCACAATATGATGGTAGCTGCGTGGCCAGCAAAAAGGTAGGCAATTCAATTCAATATTTTATTCAAGATTTGGAACTCCTAGGAGGTCCACATAAAATTACGTACATAATATTATAGATAACAAAACATAATAAGGCTCTTTCCACATACCATCATAAAATTTACCACCGCAGCACGTAAACAATTTGACTTTAAATAGCATTTAAAATTTGTAACATAAAGGAAGAGATAACAAACCGTATCCTGTAAGTGCATAGGACATCTAATAGCTACCCATTCATAGATTTTATAAACCCAAAATTCTAATTCAAATAAAACAATTAAAAATTATTTATCAAGCAAGGAGGAAGCAAAGCCTCTCTTACAATGTACAAATATACAAAAGGGAGTAAAATATCCACCTAATAGCAGCATGGAAACAGAGTAACTAAAAGTAGCCAGGTAGGCAACACATGGCAAACTATACACACTGGCTACACAGAATGGCCACAGCCTCATGGCCAGCATAGAAAGGACACGGAGAAAAAATAATACAGTTGTCCTATACTGTCTAGAGCACCCCCCCTCAGAAAAAAACATAATGAAGCATTGCAGGCAAAGTATTGCAAAGATATTATCAGCAACAGGTACATGTAAACAAAAATAAAATAACCTACTTTTTGCATTTAATCCAGAGCCATCCACAACCCCCTAAGTGTTTATCAAAAGGATATAGCACCGCAGTAGCCGGAATATGAAACATAACATAACATGCACAAAATGGTGGAAGCTAGCATATCCGTTCCTGTTCAAATTTAATGCTTTTTAGAAAATTTCTGAAAACCTGGCTGTTCAATCTTTGACACTGGTATTGCTCTATGAAATGGATTCTGCGGCTACAGCACCGACCTATCCCCTCGGGATGATTTGTTGCACTTGTAAATTATATATATATATATATATATATATATATATATATATATATATATATATATATATATATATATATATATATATATATGCAAAGAACTCCGTCCAAAAACATCCAGACTGTCAGGAAAGACGAACACGGACCCAGATAGCTGCGTGCAAAGAGGTATTTATTTTATTCCATATTAGCACCACGCACCGCCATGACGCGTTTCGGCCCCAAAAGGGCCTTGATCACATGACGCTGTCAGGGAAAGCCACCAAATTTAAAGTGCAAGTAATGAGCATCACGTGACCATAGGGCCAATAGACATAGAAAACATATATTGACACAACATTGCATGTATGTATTGCAAACCTAGTTGTAATTGTATTCAGTGGCTTGGGATTGTCATATAGTTTAAATAGATGTGCAAAAACTGCAATAGTGCAAAAAACATCATGTGCAAAGTAGGCAAAATTTAAAAATACATCCCCCTAATGGGGCAAGCACGAATGGACTGGATTACCTGAATAAAATGCAAAGTGCATTATAAAATCCTCATATCCAGACGGCAAAGCCTATACCCAGCACATTACCTCTGAAGCAATGTACAAAGTACAAGCAATAGTGCAAAATCATGCGGCTCAGTGCAGATGTGCAATTGTCATATCTATCCAAACGCCAAAGGGTGCCTGTAAAGGAAGGGCCCACAGCAGGTAAGTGTAGCTTGAATTCTTTATTGGGAGTTGCCGCATTCAGGAGAAAACTGCTGTCACTCAAATCGCCTTAAAGTCCGACGCGTTTCATGCTCAACGCATTTCCTCAGAAACTGAGGCTTTTAACTGCTGGATGGGAAAACGATATTTGAGCACCTGTGTTCAATTCAAGTCCCCGCCTCAGTGGGCGTGGCCACTCCTATGGCCTTCTGGTACTTGTGGTGTCCTTATCCTACCCCAGTGGGTCATGTGCCATCTGCAGTTTATTCAAATCAATTATTCCAAGTCGATTGCGGCATACATCTCACTCCTCAAACCGGCACCTCAGCACCCCCAACTCCGCTCCTGCTCTGTATGCCGTCATGCTGTTTAGCACAACCGCCGGTCTGTGAACACAGCAGGACACCTTCCGCGGCTCAGGCAGGCTGCTAAAATCCATACGCCAAAGGGTGCCTGTAAAGGAAGGGCCCACAGCAGGTAAGTGTAGCTTGAATTCTTTATTGAGAGTTGCCGCATTCAGGAGAAAACTGCTGTCACTCAAATCGCCTTAAAGTCCGACGCGTTTCATGCTCACCACATTTCTTCAGGAACTGAGGCTTTTAACTGCTGGATGGCAAAACGATATTTGAGCACCTGTGTTCAATTCAAGTCCCCGCCTCAGTGGGCGTGGCCACTCTTATGGCCTTCTGGTACTTGTTGTGTCCTTATCCTACCCCAGTGGGTCGTGTGCCATCTGCAGTTTATTCAAATCAATTATTCCAAGTGGATTGCGGCATACATCTCACTCCTCAAACCGGCACCTCAGCACCCCCAACTCCGCTCCTGCTCAGTATGCTGTCATGATGTTTAGCACAACTGCCGGTCTGTGAACACAGCAGGACACCTTCCGCGGCTCAGGCAGGCCGCTAAAATCCAAACGCCAAAGTGTGCCTGTAAAGGAAGGGCCCACAGCAGGTAAGTGTAGCTTGAATTCTTTATTGGGAGTTGCCGCATTCAGGAGAAAACTGCTGTCACTCAAATCGCCTTAAAGTCCGACGCGTTTCATGCGCTCCGCATTTCTTCAGGAACTGAGGCTTTTAACTGCTGGATGGCAAAACGATATTTGAGCACCTGTGTTCAATTCAAGTCCCTGCCTCAGTGGGCGTGGCCACTCCTATGGCCTTCTGGTACTTGTGGTGTCCTTATCCTACCCCAGTGGGTCGTGTGCCATCTGCAGTTTATTCAAATCAATTATTCCAAGTGGATTGCGGCATACAGCTCACTCCTCAAACCGGCACCTCAGCACCCCCAACTCTGCTCCTGCTCCGTATGCCGTCATGCTGTTTAGCACAACCGCCGGTCTGTGAACACAGCAGGACACCTTCCGCGGCTCAGGCAGGCCGCTAAAATCCAAACGCCAAAGGGTGCCTGTAAAGGAAGGGCCCACAGCAGGTAAGTGTAGCTTGAATTCTTTATTGGGAGTTGCCGCATTCAGGAGAAAACTGCTGTCACTCAAATCGCCGTAAAGTCCGACGCGTTTCATGCTCACCGCATTTCTTCAGGAACTGAGGCTTTTAACTGCTGGATGGCAAAACGATATTTGAGCACCTGTGTTCAATTCAAGTCCCTGCCTCAGTGGGCGTGGCCACTCCTATGGCCTTCTGGTACTTGTGGCGTCCTTATCCTACCCCAGTGGGTCGTGTGCCATCTGCAGTTTATTCAAATCAATTATTCCAAGTGGATTGCGGAATACAGCTCACTCCTCAAACCGGCACCTCAGCACCCCCAACTCCGCTCCTGGTCCATATGCCGTCATGCTGTTTAGCACAACCGCCGGTCTGTGAACACAGCAGGACACCTTCCGCGGCTCAGGCAGGCCGCTAAAAGCCAAACGCCAAAGGGTGCCTGTAAAGGAAGGGCCCACAGCAGGTAAGTGTAGCTTGAATTCTTTATTGGGAGTTGCCGCATTCAGGAGAAAACTGCTGTCACTCAAATTGCCTTAGAGTCGTACGCGTTTCATGCTCACCGCATTTCTTCAGGAACTGAGGCTTTTAACTACTGGATGGCAAAACGATATTTGAGCACCTGTGTTCAATTCAAGTCCCCGCCTCAGTGGGTGTGGCCACTCCTATGGCCTTCTGGTACTTGTGGTGTCCTTATCCTACCCCAGTGGGTCATGTGCCATCTGCAGTTTATTCAAATCAATTATTCCAAGTGGATTGCGGCATACAGCTCACTCCTCAAACCGGCACCTCAGCACCCCCAACTCTGCTCCTGCTCCGTATGCCGTCATGCTGTTTAGCACAACCGCCGGTCTGTGAACACAGCAGGACACCTTCCGCGGCTCAGGCAGGCCGCTAAAATCCAAACGCCAAAGGGTGCCTGTAAAGGAAGGGCCCACAGCAGGTAAGTGTAGCTTGAATTCTTTATTGGGAGTTGCCGCATTCAGGAGAAAACTGCTGTCACTCAAATCGCCTTAAAGTCCGAAGCGTTTCATGCTCACCGCATTTCTTCAGGAACTGAGGCTTTTAACTGCTGGATGGCAAAACGATATTTGAGCACCTGTGTTCAATTCAAGTCCCTGCCTCAGTGGGCGTGGCCACTCCTATGGCCTTCTGGTACTTGTGGTGTCCTTATCCTACCCCAGTGGGTCGTGTGCCATCTGCAGTTTATTCAAATCAATTATTCCAAGTGGATTGCGGCATACAGCTCACTCCTCAAACCGGCACCTCAGCACCCCCAACTCCGCTCCTGGTCCGTATGCCGTCATGCTGTTTAGCACAACCGCTGGTCTGTGAACACAGCAGGACACCTTCCGCGGGTCAGGCAGGCTGCTAAAAGCCAAACGCCAAAGGGTGCCTGTAAAGGAAGGGCCCACAGCAGGTAAGTGTAGCTTGAATTCTTTATTGGGAGTTGCCGCATTCAGGAGAAAACTGCTGTCACTCATATCGCCTTAGAGTCCTACGCGTTTCATGCTCACCGCATTTCTTCAGGAACTGAGGCTTTTAACTACTGGATGGCAAAACGATATTTGAGCACCTGTGTTGAATTCAAGTCCCCGCCTCAGTGGGCGTGGCCACTCCTATGGCCTTCTGGTACTTGTGGTGTCCTTATCCTACCCCAGTGGGTCGTGTGCCATCTGCAGTTTATTCAAATCAATTATTCCAAGTGGATTGCGGCATACATCTCACTCCTCAAACCGGCACCTCAGCACCCCCAACTCCGCTCCTGCTCAGAATGCTGTCATGATGTTTAGCACAACTGCCGGTCTGTGAACACAGCAGGACACCTTCCGCGGCTCAGGCAGGCCGCTAAAATCCAAACGCCAAAGTGTGCCTGTAAAGGAAGGGCCCACAGCAGGTAAGTGTAGCTTGAATTCTTTATTGGGAGTTGCCGCATTCAGGAGAAAACTGCTGTCACTCAAATCGCCTTAAAGTCCGACGCGTTTCATGCTCACCACATTTCTTCAGGAACTGTGGCTTTTAACACACAAGTACCAGAAGGCCATAGGAGTGGCCACGCCCACAGAGGCGGGGACTTGAATTGAACACAGGTGCTCAAATATCGTTTTGCCATCCAGCAGTCATTTCTGTATTGCACGCGACCAGTGCACATCCCAGCTCTGTCATAAACAACATCCCCTTTGGCAAGATGACAAGAATTAGGCGAAATTGCAGTGAGGAGGAAACTTTTAAAATCCATATTAATGCTTCCAAAAATAGGTTTGCCAAAACGGGTTATACACATAGAATACTCAACAGAGCTGAATCAAGAGTATGTAATCTGAACAGGAATGATACACTGAAGGACAAACCAATCACAGATAGAGCCAACCAAAAAGCTAGATTCATAACACAGTATACAACACATAGTAGTGCCATCTTTAACATTTTTCGTAAACATTGGCATCTACTTACAGAAATTCCGGGCCTTAAGGATGCCATTGAGGGTAGACCGTCTATTACATATAGGAGGGGAATGGCTTTAAGAAATTCCCTTTGTCCTAGTTAAGTGGTGACACCAAAGACGCCACAAACATGGCTACCAGCTAAACCGAAAGGTTTTTACACATGTGGGATGTGTAATATATGCCCTTTGGGAAGAAATAAGACTTCGTCTTTTTGTTATAATACATCTCAACGCTTCTCAATAGGTCATTTCCTGAATTGTAACACCACACATGTGGTTTATGTCCTCGGCTGCAGATGTGGCATTATTTATGTTGGCAGTACTATTCGCTGTCTCAAGCTGAGGATACAAGAACACCGTCGGGCCATAAAAACAAAGGATGACAGATACCCCATCACAAATCATTATTATAGTGAACATCCGGATGACTTGACCTTCTGGTTCCACGCAATAGATCATGTACCTGTGCGAACCAGAGGAGGCAACAGGGAGCATCTGCTTAGACAGATGGAGTCCAAATGGATTTGCCACTTAAGGGCAACCCTCTTGGGGCACAATACCGATGGGGAGATGCACTTCTTTCTATTAACATGATGGACATAATAAGATGAGAATATCTCCATATTTATATATAAATATGATTTTGAGTTGGGGTCAGCCTAGTGATGATTGATCTCCCTCTTTTCAAACTTTATAAACATCAAAGAGTTCCGTGATCTGTCTTTACAAACTATGATGTCATTTGTTGAGGACCCTGCCAACATGTGATGGGATGGTCCCAGTGTATAAATATGTATGTGACTTACTGCTGTAAATATTGTAAGTGAGAGCTGTTTGTATAGTTCTCTTACCTTTCTCTAAAGTGAATATTATGGTTCCCCCCGTCTACTTTTTAATCAACTTTACTCTGCATTTTTCAATTATACCTTGTGACCTTATTGCATCCAGCAACACTACATATTGTGTAGTTTTCCTTCTCGACACTAGTCTACCGAGTGTTACCATCAAGGATATTGTTTGCTCATGTCATGTGTTGAGGACCCTGCCAACATATGATGGGATGGTCCCAGGGTGTAAATTTGCATGTGACTTATTGCTGTTAATATTGTAAGTGAGACCTGTTTGTATAGTTTGCAGACCTTTCGCCTAAGTGAATTTTTAAAGTTCCCCCCTGTCAACAATTTAATCAATACTATTTAGCACCTTTTGACTGTACTTCGTGACTTTATTGCGCTTAGCAATACTACATATTGTGTGGTTTTTCCCTTTGACACTAGTTTAATAAGCGTTACCATGAGGAAATTGTCTGTTCATGATAGTCCGTGCTTATAGGCGCTTTATATTTTTATGGGGAAGAGACGTGATTGCTTGCGTGGTCCCTCTTTCCCGTACAATCCTAGGAATTTTTTCTTTCACCATGGCGCTTGCTCATGCCTGACTACGCCGGATCGATATGTGACCCTGGAGAGACAGCTCTTTTTAACTTAGGAAAGCCACTTTTATATAATCCTAGGAATTTTTCCTTTACCATGACGCTTGCTTATGCCTGACTACGTCGGATCGATATGTGACCCTGGAGAGATAGCTCTCTTTAACTTAGGAAAGCCACTTTAAGATGGCGCCCGTTCACTTGATGTCACTGAATGCAGAACTGGTGGTTTGTGGTTCTGGAAATCTGTGGTTATATAGACCGAAGGTATTACCATTTAAGAAATTGTTTGTAAACGGTGGTTGTTTTAGGCCATTTTTTATTTTATGTCCATTCCTCTACTGGAGGTATATATTACCTGTGGATCCATACATGATGGGGTTATAAGCTTAGATATCGCGAATGGCATACACTTTTCATGTATTAAAATTTTCTAAACTATAACCCACAGTTGGGGACATATTATCGTATGAGGAATTACTATTCCCATACATCTAGCCTACTTTGCCCCGAATTTTAAATAAGAGGATACCCTTCTAATATGGTGACTGCGCGCGCTTGAATCCAATTAGCGCATACGCGGTTCATGACGCACTACGTAGAACATGCGCATTGTCCTAAACGCCCTACTTAATGCCGGCGAGCAATGGCGCGTTTGTTTGAAAGTCCGGATGAGGGATTAGCTTTGTGGGCGTCAACATTGACCAGGTGAGTGAGGCTTGTGGTTTCTCCATGCGACACGGGTGCTCGAGGGACCCTGGTGTTGCTGCTAAAGACTTCGGTGTGAGCACTTTGTGGTAGCTATGTTGTGTCACTGTATCGCGGGGTTATATGCTATATGTATGCACTTAACTTGTGACCTCTTTTTGCCATGGGAACAAGACTTGTGTGTCTCTTATGCAACACGGGTGCCCTATGGGAGCATTTGTTAGTATATGAATATGTAATTATTGGCAGGCGTTTTAATGAGGATGCCTTGACTAGCCTTGTTTTTGGCGTGAGCACTTTGTTGTGGCTGCGTTGTGGCACTGTATCGCGGAGTTATACGCTATATGTGCGCACAATATTTGTGTCCTCTCCTTATCATGGGAACGAGGCCTGTGTGTTTGTTATGCCATACGGGTGCCTTGTTGATATATGAATATGCAATTATTGGTAGGCTTTTTAATGAGGATGCCTTGATACTGTCTGTTCGCCCATGATTGGTGGAGAAAATTTTGAATGGATATTGTTCTTTATATTAGGATTATTGTCTGCTACACTGGCCTTCGGAAATATGAGATGCTGAAAGAGATTATCCATTACGATTCAGCGGTTTTGTGGATGTGGAGGTAAGATGACCCCTGGAGACCCCTGTGGGTAGAAATCGACAAACATTTGGTTAGACCATGATTTTTGTCACCCCTCCTCCTTTTTAATCCATTGCCTATCCGACCTGTAGGTGGATAGGGTGTTGTTATAAACATATGGCGGGAATTAGGGTGTGCAAGATGTGAAAAGCACGCAATGATTTCTTGTGTCCTCCCTCTGCTAGGACTTGGGCTAACATTTTGGGCCATCCTACTTGGACGATTGTGGGACACTGGAACTGATAAGTTCAACAGTCCTTTTTCTTGCGGTAAGACGCCATCTTTTAATTGATTTCAATAACATTCTGGTGGGGTGTCAATTAATCAATGTTTTTAACATAATTTGTTGATCCCACATGTATGGCAGGAGTTGCAGTACTTACTCTTGCATGCAACCCTTAGTTTTTGTTCTTATCTTTTCTTACTATAACTTAGGATTTTATCTACCTTGGTTGGGCTTTGGGAAATATTGACCCATGTACACAGATCAATCGGACCGAGATTAAGATAACTGAGGTGAGACCCATAGATGGGTTTGTGTTTTTTTTTCCCTTCTCCCTTTTGTTGCCCTTTTCTCCAATTTATTCCCACCGTTTTCATGTCCTTATTTTTCTTTTCCCTGCATGGTATACATTTCATGTTTTGAGACCAGATTTGTATTGTACTTTTTAATAAATTTCATAATATGATGATCCTCTATCAAGTGTATACCAAATGGGAAATTAATTTGTTTGCCTTGTAAATATTTTAATGCGTACAGTTTTGTCTTATAATTTAGGATGTCCATTTGTGTACTGTGTTAGGTCTGTATGGTTTAGATTTGTGTTTAGCAATTTTATGGTGTCTTTTATATATATATATATGTTGTGCTTTCTTTCTTTTATGATATATTTGTGTTGATCTATGTAAATATGTTATGTATCTTGATTTTTTTGTGCAGTTCTATGAATGTTATGGAATTATGTGTTTGGTTTATATATATATATATATATTCACTGAAAAATCCATAGGTTTTAGGGACAGTTATAGTTAGTTGGACATTTCACTCGTACAAAACCATAGAAATTCCCCCGTTATAGTTAGTTCAGCTAACTATAACTCGCGCCCCCGCAATGCACTGCTGATGACGTCACATATTACATCACTCATGACATGGTCAGTGACATCAGTGATGACATCACTGATGACATCTCAAATGAAATCACTGATGACATCATCCAGTGACTGTGTGTTTCTGTAAAGTTTAAATATGTTTAATATATATAGGGAAAGGCGTATTGAAGAATGAGTGGGTGTTTAAGTGTCTGAATGGATGATTTAGTACGTGCGTGACTGACTCTAGAAGTGAGTGATTAAACGTATCTTACTGAATGCATGGGTTAGTGACTAAACTGTGTGAATGTCTGTATCCGTCTGTTTGTTGGTGTGTAAGTGGATGCATGGATTTGCGAATAGCTACATGAGTGTCTATATGGGTTATTGATTGGTTCTCTGAGTATCTGTATGGCTGCCTGAGTGTTTGTGTGGGTGGGGTGTGTGTGACTCTGTACATAGATGTGTGAGTGGGTGATTCACTGGGTGCATGATTTCAAGAGTGCATCTGTGATGGACTGCTTGGGTGGGTGAGTGTGTGTATGGGTGTGTTAGTGAGTGAATGTATATCTCAGTGGTACATGTGCGAGTAACTACATATGTAAAAGGCAGTATATATGTGTGTTAGAGTATTTAAATGGCTATAAGTGAGAGTGTGTGATTGTGAGAGTGGCTGTATGAATGCGTGTGTGCTTGTATTAGTTATTGTATAAGAGCGTAAGAATGTGCTAGTATTTGTATGAGTAAGTGAGCTGGTGTGTGTATAACTGTATAGGTGAGTAAATGGGTGTGTGATTAATTTTTTGCATGACTGACTAGGTGTGTGAGTACCTCTATGGATGAGTGGCGGTGTGTGAGTGTTTATATAGGTGTATGAGTGCATATGATAGTCCTGTACTGAGTGACTGTAAGTATGAGTGACTGTACGGGTGAGTGAGTAGATGTGTGTGTGTAGACCTAAGAATCAGTGAGTGGGTATGTAGTTATTGGTATTGGAGTGTGTATGGTTTTGAGAATGGCAGTCTGTAATTTAGAGTGGGTGTATCAAAAGCTATATTAGGGTGTGAGAAGATGCATGAAATTATCACATGGATGATGTCATCAGTGATGTCATTTGAGATGTCATCAGTGATGTCATCAGTGATGTCACTGACCATGTCATGAGTGATGTAATATGTGACGTCATCAGCAGTGCATTGCGGGCGCGAGTTATAGTTAGCTGAACTAACTATAACGGGGGAATTTCTATGGTTTTGTACGAGTGAAATGTCCAACTAACTATAACTGTCCCTAAAACCTATTGTTTTTTCAGTGAATTTCAAAGTTTTTTTAAATGCTAATTTCTAACTATAACGTGCATGAAACCTATGATTTTTAAGTGAATTTCAAAGGTTTTTTAAATGCTAGTTTCTAACTATGCCTACAGAGGTAGGACATGTGAAGAAAGAAGAAAAACGCGCAGAAAGAAGCAAAAGAAATGCAGAAAGAAGCAACAGAAGTCCACAAAGACGAAGAAAAGTGCAGGAAGAAGCAAAAGATGTGCAGAAAGAACCAACAGAGGAGCAGAAAGAGGCCATGTTGCAAAATCATCCTGTGCCCACAACTTTTTCAGACGGGTACTGGTGGTAACTGACTCTGACTAACCAGAGTCAGTGCTATGCTAAAAGACACTTAGAATACAGTGAAAACACCTACATACACTAGGGAACACTATGCGTTGGGGTACCCCTGTGATTAGCATGACCTCCTCTGTAAGTCCCTAGTACATAATAGGGCAGGGGGATTAAAACTACCTCTTAAAACGCGTGTGCAAACGCGCCCCGTGGCGCGTTTTAAGTTGCGGGATTAAGTCCCTTGAATCCTGAGGGTCCCTGGGGCCCAACTAGCCCCCCAGGTACCTACAGTTAGGACCACAGAGCTGAGTTGCAGAGAGGCGTTCCGAGGCCACGCACCTTTTTCACCTCTCTGCAATGCAACTCTGTTGTGCTTACTGAAGGTACCTGGTGGGCTAGTTGGCCCCCAGGGTCCCTCAGGATTCAAGGGGCGTGTTTGCGCACATGTCACCTGAGGCCCCGCCCCCTCCCTTCACCACTGTGCAAACGCGCCCGTGGCGCGTTTTAAGTTGGGGGATTAGTTCACCTTGAATCCTGAGGGTCCCTGGGGCCCAACTAGCCCACCAAGTACTTCCAGTAAGCACCACAGGCCTGCGTTGCAACGCCTGTAACAAATTGTGTAGTTGTGTTTAGGTAGTGAAGGGGGTCGTGCTGGGGGTAGTGTTTTAGGGTTTAGGGTAGTGCAGTGGTGTCTGTGTAGCAGTCGCGGTCGGTGGAGGAGTGCCGGCCGGGCGGTGACGTGGGGCGGGGGAGGGGCAGGGTGGGGGTAGCAAAGTATGGATTACGGACCTATACAGGTAAGTAAACATTTAAATCAATGAAACGAATTTCGTTGCGCGCACTGCATCGCCAAATGCGATGCAGTGCGCGCAACGAAATTCGTTTAATTGATTTAAATGTTTACTTACCTGTATAGGTCCGTAATCCATACTTTGTACTCACCCTGCCCCTCCCCGCCCCACGTCACCGCCCGGCCGGCACTCCTCCACCGACCGCGACTGCTGTGTAGTGTAGGGGGTCATGCTGGGGGTAGATTTAGGGTTTAGGGTAGTGCAGTGGTGTTTGGATAGTGTAGGGAGTCGTGCTGGGGGAGTGTTTTAGGGTTTAGGGTATTACAGTGGTGTTTGGGTAGTAGGGGGTTGTGCTGGGGGTAGTGTTTTAGGGTTTAGGGTAGTGCAGTGGTGTTTGGGTAGTGTAGGGGGTCGTGCTGGGGGTAGTGGTTTAGGGTTTAGGGTAGTGCAGTGGTGTTTGGGTAGTGTAGGGGGTACTGCTGGGGGTAGTGTTTTAGGGTTTAGGGTAGTGCAATGGTGTTTGGGTAGTGTAGGGGGTACTGCTGGGGGTAGTGTTTTAGGGTTTAGGGTAGTGCAGTGGTGTTTGGGTAGTGTAGGGGTTCGTGCTGGGGGTATTGTTTTAGGGTTTAGGGTAGTGCAGTGGTGTTTGTGTAGTGTTTTAGGGTTTAGGGTAGTGCAGTGGTGTTTGTGTAGTGTAGGGGGTCATGCTGGGGGTAGTGTTTTAGGGTTTAGGGTAGTGCAGTGGTCTTTGTGTAGTGTAGGAGGTCGTGTTTTAGGGTTTAGGTTAGTGCAGTGGTGTTCGGGCAGTGTAGGGGTCTTGCTGGGGGTGGTGTTTCAGTGTTTAGGGCAGTGCAGTGGTGTTTGGGTCGTGCAGGGGGTCATGCTGGGGTGAGTGTTTTAGGGTTTAGGGCAGTGCAGTGGTGTTTGGGTAGTGTAGGTGGTCATGCTGGGGGGAGTGTTTGAGGGTTTAGGGCAGTGCAGTGGTGTTCGGGCAGTGTAGTGGGTCATGCTGGGGGAGTGTTTTAGGGTTTAGGGCAGTGCAGTGGTGTTCGGGTAGTGTAGGGGGTCGTGCTGGGGGAGTGTTTGAGGGTTTAGGGCAGTGCAGTTGTGTTCGGGTAGTGTAGGGGGTCATGCTGGGGGAGTATTTTAGGGTTTAGGGTAGTGCAGTGGTGTTCAGGTAGTGTAGGGGGTCGTGCTGGGGGTTGTGTTTCAGGGTTTAGGGCAGTGCAGTGGTGTTTGGGAAGTGTAGGGGGTCGTGCTGGGGCTGGTGTTTCAGGGTTTAGGGCAGTGCAGTGGTGTTCAGGCAGTGTAGGGGGTCATGCACGGGGTGGTGTTTCAGGGTTTAGGGCAGTGCAGTGGTGTTCGGGCAGTGTAGGGGGTCGTGCTGGGGCTGGTGTTTCAGGGTTTAGGGCAGTGCAGTGGTGTTCGGGCAGTGTAGGGGGTCTTGCTGGGGGTGGTGTTTCAGGGTTTAGGGCAGTGGTATTCGGGCAGTGTAGGGGGTCTTGCTGGGGGTGATGTTTCAGGGTTTAGGGCAGTGCAGTGGTGTTCGGGCAGTGTAGGGTGGTCTTGCTGGGGGTAGTGTTTCAGGGTTTAGGGCAGTGCAGGGGTGTTCGTGCAGTGTAGGGGGTCGTGCTGGGGATGGTGTTTCAGGGTTTAGGCCAGTGCAGTAGTGTTCGGGCAGAGTAGGGGGTCGTGCAGGGGGAATGGTGTTTCAGGGTTTAGGGCAGTGCAGTGGTGTTCGGGCAGTGTAGTGGGTCATGCAGGGGGTGGTGTTTCAGGGTTTAGGGCAGTGCAGTGGTGTTCAGGCAATGTAGGGGGTCGTGCTGGGGCTGGTGTTTCAGGGTTTAGGGCAGGGCAGTGGTGTTCGGGCAGTGTAGGGGGTCTTGCTGGGGGTGGTGTTTCAGGGTTTAGGGCAGTGGTGTTCGGGCAGTGTAGGGGGTCTTGCTGGGGGTGATGTTTCAGGGTTTAAGGCAGTGCAGTGGTGTTCGGGCAGTGTAGGGTGTCGTGCTGGGGGTGGTGTTTCAGGGTTTAGGGCAGTGCAGTGGTGTTCGGGCAGTGTAGGGGGTCGTGCACGGGGTGGTGTTTCAGGGTTTAGGGCAGTGCAGTGGTGTTCGGGCAGTGTAGGGGGTTGTGCTGGGGCTGGTGTTTCAGGGTTTAGGGCAGTGCAATGGTGTTCTGGCAGGGTAGGGGGTCGTGCTGGGGCTAGTGTTTCACGGTTTAGGGCAGTGCAGTGGTGTTCGGGCAGTGTAGGGGGTCATGCTGGGGCTGGTGTTTCAGGGTTTAGGGCAGTGCAGTGGTGTTCGTGCAGTGTAGGTGGTCGTGCTGGGGCTGGTGTTTCAGGGTTTAGGGCAGTGCAGTGGTGTTCGGGCAGTGTAGGGGGTCGTGCTGGGGGTGGTGTTTCAGGGTTTAGGGCAGTGCAGTGGTGTTTGGGCAGTGTAGGGGGTCGTGCTGGGGGTGGTGTTTCTGGGTTTAGGGCAGTGCAGTGGTGTTCGGGCAGTGTAGGGGGTCATGCTGGGGGTAGAGTTTTAGGGTTTAGGGCAGTGCAGTGGTGTTCGGGCAGTGTAGGGGGTCGTGCAGGGGGGTGGTGTTTCAGGGTTTAGGGCAGTGCAGTGGTGTTCGGGCAGTGTAGGGTGTCGTGCTGGGGGTGGTGTTTCAGGGTTTTGGGCAGTGCAGTGGTGTTCGGGCAGTGTAGGTGGTCTTGCTGGGGCTGGTGTTTCTGGGTTTAGTGCAGTGGTGTTCGGGCAGTGTAGGGGGTCTTGCTGGGGGTGGTGTTTCAGGGTTTAGGGCAGTGCAATGGTGTTCGCGCAGTGTAGGGGGTCTTGCTGGGGCTGATGTTTCAGCGTTTAGGGCAGCGCAGTGGTGTTCGGGCAGTGTAGGGGTCTTGCTGGGGGTGGTGTTTCAGGGTTTAGGGCAGTGCAGTGGTATTCATGAGGTGTAGGGGGTCTTGCTGGGGCTGGTGTTTCAGGGTTTAGGGCAGTGCAGTGGTGTTCGGGCAGTGTAGGGGTCTTGCTGGGGCTGGTGTTTCAGGGTTTAGGGTAGTGCAGTGGTGTTCGGGCAGTGTAGGGGGTCGTGCTGGGGCTGGTGTTTGAGGGTTTAGGGCAGTGCAGTGGTGTTCGGGCAGTGTAGGGGGTCGTGCTGGGGCTGGTGTTTGAGGGTTTAGGGCAGTGCAGTGGTTTTCAGGCAGTGTAGGCGGTCATGCTGGGGGTGGTGTTTCAGGGTTTAGGGCAGTGCAGTGGTGTTCGGGCAGTGTAGGGGGTCGTGCTGGGGGTGGTGTTTCAGGGTTTAGGGCAGTGCAGTGGTGTTCGGGCAGTGTAGGGGGTTGTGCTGGGGCTGGTGTTTCAGGGTTTTGGGCAGAGCAGTGGTGTTCGGGCAGTGTAGGGAGTCGTGCTGGGGGTGGTGTTTTAGGGTTTAGGGCACTGCAGTGTTGTTCGGGCAGTGTAGGGGTCTTGCTGGGGGTGATGTTTCAGGGTTTAGGGCAGTGCAGTGGTGTTCTGGCAGTGTAGGGGTCTTGCTGGGGCTGGTGTTTCAAGGTTTAGGGCAGTGCAGTAGTGTTCGTGCAGTGTAGGGGGTCATGCTGGGGGCGGTGTTTCAGGGTTTAGGGCAGTGCAGTAGTGTTCGGGCAGTGTAGGGGGTCGTGCAGGGGTGGTGTTTCAGGGTTTAGGGCAGTGCAATGGTGTTCGGGCAGTGTAGGGGGTCGTGCTGGGGGTGGTGTTTCAGGGTTTAGGGCAGTGCAGTGGTGTTCGGGCAGTGTAGTGGGTCATGCAGGGGGTGGTGTTTCAGGGTTTAGGGCAGTGCAGTGGTGTTCGGGCAATGTAGGGGGTCGTGCTGGGGCTGGTGTTTCAAGGTTTAGGGCAGTGCAGTAGTGTTCGTAGTGTGTAGGGGGTCATGCTTGGGGCGGTGTTTCAGGGTTTAGGGCAGTGCAGTAGTGTTCGGGCAGTGTAGGGGGTCGTGCAGGGGGTGGTGTTTCAGGGTTTAGGGCAGTGCAATGGTGTTCGGGCAGTGTAGGGGGTCGTGCTGGGGGTTGTGTTTCAGGGTTTAGGGCAGTGCAGTGGTGTTCGGGCAGTGTAGGGGGTCTTGCTGGGGGTGGTGTTTCAGGGTTTAGGGCAGTGGTGTTCGGGCAGTGTAGGGGGTCTTGCTGGGGGTGATGTTTCAGGGTTTAGGGCAGTGCAGTGGTGTTCGGGCAGTATAGGGGTCTTGCTGGGGGTAGTGTTTCAGGGTTTAGGGCAGTGCAGGGGTGTTTGTGCAGTGTAGGGGGTCGTGCTGGGGATGGTGTTTCAGGGTTTAGGCCAGTGCAGTAGTGTTCGGGCAGAGTAGGGGTTCGTGCAGGGGGAATGGTGTTTCAGGGTTTAGGGCAGTGCAGTGGTGTTCGGGCAGTGTAGTGGGTCATGCAGGGGGTGGTGTTTCAGGGTTTAGGGCAGTGCAGTGGTGTTCGGGCAATGTAGGGGGTCGTGCTGGGGCTGGTGTTTCAGGGTTTAGGGCAGTGCAGTGGTGTTCGGGCAGTGTAGGGGTTCTTGCTGGGTGTGGTGTTTCAGGGTTTAGGGCAGTGCAGTGGTGTTCGGGCAGTGTAGGGGGTCGTGCTGGGGCTGGTGTTTCAGGGTTTTGGGCAGAGCAGTAGTGTTCGGGCAGTGTAGGGGGTCGTGCTGGGGGTGGTGTTTTAGGGTTTAGGGCACTGCAGTGTTGTTTGGGCAGTGTAGGGGGTCTTGCTGGGGGTGGTGTTTCAGGGTTTAGGGCAGTGGTGTTCGGGCAGTGTAGGGGGTCTTGCTGGGGGTGATGTTTCAGGGTTTAGGGCAGTGCAGTGGTGTTCGGGCAGTGTAGGGGGTCTTGCTGGGGCTGGTGTTTCAAGGTTTAGGGCAGTGCAGTAGTGTTCGTGCAGTGTAGGGGGTCATGCTGGGGTGGTGTTTCAGGGTTTAGGGCAGTGCAGTAGTGTTTGGACAGTGTAGGGGGTCGTGCAGGGGGTGGTGTTTCAGGGTTTAGGGCAGTGCAATGGTGTTCGGGGAGTGTAGGGGGTCGTGCTGGGGGTGGTGTTTCAGGGTTTAGGGCAGTGCAGTGGTGTTCGGGCAGTGTAGTGGGTCATGCAGGGGGTGGTGTTTCAGGGTTTAGGACAGTGCAGTGGTGTTCGGGCAATGTAGGGGGTCGTGCTGGGGCTGGTGTTTCAGGGTTTAGGGCAGTGCAGTGGTGTTCGGGCAGTGTAGGGGGTCTTGCTGGGGCTGGTGTTTCAGGGTTTAGGGCAGTGGTGTTCGGGCAGTGTAGGGGTCTTGCTGGGGGTGATGTTTCAGGGTTTAGGGCAGTGCAGTGGTGTTCGGGCAGTGTAGGGGTCTTGCTGGGGGTAGTGTTTCAGGGTTTAGGGCAGTGCAGGTGTGTTCGTGCAGTGTAGGGGGTCGTGCTGGGGATGGTGTTTCAGGGTTTAGGCCAGTGCAGTGGTGTTCGGGCAGAGTAGGGGGTCGTGCAGGGGGAATGGTGTTTCAGGGTTTAGGGCAGTGCAGTGGTGTTCGGGCAGTGTAGTGGGTCATGCAGGGGGTGGTGTTTCAGAGTTTAGGGCAGTGCAGTGGTGTTCGGGCAATGTAGGGGGTCGTGCTGGGGCTGGTGTTTCAGGGTTTAGGGCAGTGCAGTGGTGTTCGGGCAGTGTAGGGGTCTTGCTGGGGGTGGTGTTTCAGGGTTTAGGGCAGTGGTGTTCGGGCAGTGTAGGGGGTCTTGCTGGGGGTGATGTTTCAGGTTTTAGGGCAGTGCAGTGGTGTTCGGGCAGTGTAGGGTTTCGTGCTGGGGGTGGTGTTTCAGGGTTTAGGGCAGTGCAGTGGTGTTCGGGCAGTGTAGGGGGTTGTGCTGGGGCTGGTGTTTCAGGGTTTAGGGCAGTGCAATGGTGTTCTGGCAGTGTAGGGGGTCGTGCTGGGGCTAGTGTTTCACGGTTTAGGGCAGTGCAGTGGTGTTCGGGCAGTGTAGGGGGTCATGCTGGGGCTGGTGTTTCAGGGTTTAGGGCAGTGCAGTGGTGTTCGTGGAGTGTAGGTGGTCGTGCTGGGGCTGGTGTTTCAGGGTTTAGGGCAGTGCAGTGGTGTTCGGGCAGTGTAGGGGGTCATGCTGGGGCTGGTGTTTCAGGGTTTAGGGCAGTGCAGTGGTGCTCAGGCAGTGTAGGGGGTCATGCTGGGGGTGGTGTTTATGGGTTTAGGGTAGTGCAGTGGTGTTCGGGCAGTGTAGGGGGTCGTGCTGGGGCTGGTGTTTCAGGGTTTAGGGCAGTGCAGTGGTGTTCGGGCAGTGTAGGGGGTCGTGCTGGGGCTTGTGGTTCAGGGTTTTGGGCAGAGCAGTGGTGTTCGGGCAGTGTAGGGGGTCATGCTGGGGGTGGTGTTTCAGGGTTTAGGGCAGTGCAGTGGTGTTCGGGCAGTGTAGGGGGTCGTGCTGGGGGTGGTGTTTCAGGGTTTAGGGCAATGGTGTTCGGGCAGTGTAGGGGTCTTGCTGGGGGTGATGTTTCAGGGTTTAGGGCAGTGGAGTGGTGTTTGGGCAGTGTAGGGGGTCTTGCTGGGGATAGTGTTTCAGGGTTTAGGGCAGTGCAGTGGTGTTTGGGCAGTGTAGGGGGCCGTGCTGGGGGTGGTGTTTCAGGGTTTAGGGCAGTGCAGTGATGTTCGGGCAGTGTAGGGGGTCATGAAGGGGTGGTGTTTCAGGGTTTAGGGCAGTGCAGTGGTGTTCGGGCAGTGTAGGGGGTCGTGCTGGGGGTGGTGTTTCAGGGTTTAGGGCAGTGCAGTGGTGTTCGGGCAGTGTAGGGGGTCTTGCTGGGGCTGGTGTTTCAGGGTTTAGGGTAGTGCAGTGGTGTTCGGGCAGTGTAGGGGGTCGTGCTGGGGCTGGTGTTTGAGGGTTTAGGGCAGTGCAGTGGTGTTCGGGCAGTGTAGGGGGTCGTGCTGGGGGTGGTGTTTCAGGGTTTAGGGCAGTGCAATGGTGTTCGGGCAGTGTAGGGGTCGTGCTGGGGGTGGTGTTTCAGGGTTTAGGGCAGTGCAGTGGTGTTCGGGCAGTGTAGTGGGTCATGCAGGGGGTGGTGTTTCAGGGTTTAGGGCAGTGCAGTGGTGTTCGGGCAATGTAGGGGGTCGTGCTGGGGCTGGTGTTTCAGGGTTTATGGCAGTGCAGTGGTGTTCGGGCAGTGTAGGGGTCTTGCTGGGGGTGGTGTTTCAGGGTTTAGGGCAGTGGTGTTCGGGCAGTGTAGGGGGTCTTGCTGGGGGTGATGTTTCAGGGTTTAGGGCAGTGCAGTGGTGTTCGGGCAGTGTAGGGGGTCTTGCTGGGGGTAGTGTTTCAGGGTTTAGGGCAGTGCAGGGGTGTTCGTGCAGTGTAGGGGGTCGTGCTGGGGATGGTGTTTCAGGGTTTAGGCCAGTGCAGTAGTGTTCGGGCAGAGTAGGGAGTCGTGCAGGGGGAATGGTGTTTCAGGGTTTAGGGCAGTGCAGTGGTGTTCGGGCAGTGTAGTGGGTCATGCTGGGGGCGGTGTTTCAGGGTTTAGGGCAGTGCAATGGTGTTCGGGCAGTGTAGGGGGTCGTGCTGGGGGTGGTGTTTCAGGGTTTAGGGCAGTGCAGTGGTGTTCGGGCAGTGTAGTGGGTCATGCAGGGGGTGGTGTTTCAGGGTTTAGGGCAGTGCAGTGGTGTTCGGGCAATGTAGGGGGTCGTGCTGGGGCTGGTGTTAGAGGGTTTAGGGCAGTGCAGTGGTGTTCAGGCAGTGTAGGGGGTCTTGCTGGGGGTGGTGTTTCAGCGTTTAGGGCAGTGGTGTTCGGGCAGTGTAGGGGGTCTTGCTGGGGGTGATGTTTCAGGGTTTAGGGCAGTGCAGTGGTGTTCGGGCAGTGTAGGGGGTCTTGCTGGGGGTAGTGTTTCAGGGTTAGGGCAGTGCAGGGGTGTTCGTGCAGTGTAGGGGGTCGTGCTGGGGATGGTGTTTCAGGGTTTAGGCCAGTGCAGTGGTGTTCGGGCAAAGTAGGGGGTCATGCAGGGGGAATGGTGTTTCAGGGTTTAGGGCAGTGCAGTGGTGTTCGGGCAGTGTAGTGGGTCATGCAGGGGTGGTGTTTCAGGGTTTAGGGCAGTGCAGTGGTGTTCGGGCAATGTAGGGGGTCGTGCTGGGGCTGGTGTTTCAGGGTTTAGGGCAGTGCAGTGGTGTTCGGGCAGTGTAGGGGGTCTTGCTGGGGGTGGTGTTTCAGGGTTTAGGGCAGTGGTGTTCGGGCAGTGTAGGGGGTCTTGCTGGGGGTGATGTTTCAGGTTTTAGGGCAGTGCAGTGGTGTTCGGGCAGTGTAGGGTGTCGTGCTGGGGGTGGTGTTTCAGGGTTTAGGGCAGTGCAGTGGTGTTCGGGCAGTGTAGGGGGTAGTGCACGGGGTGGTGTTTCAGGGTTTAGGGTAGTGCAGTGGTGTTCGGGCAGTGTAGGGGGTTGTGCTGGGGCTGGTGTTTCAGGGTTTAGGGCAGTGCAATGGTGTTCTGGCAGTGTAGGGGTTCGTGCTGGGGCTAGTGTTTCACGGTTTAGGGCAGTGCAGTGGTGTTCGGGCAGTGTAGGGGGTCATGCTGGGGCTGGTGTTTCACGGTTTAGGGCAGTGCAGTGGTGTTTGTGCAGTGTAGGTGGTCGTGCTGGGGCTGGTGTTTCAGGGTTTAGGGCAGTGCAGTGGTGTTCGGGCAATGTAGGGGGTCATGCTGGGGCTGGTGTTTCAGGGTTTAGGGCAGTGCAGTGGTGTTCGGGCAATGTAGGGGGTCATGCTGGGGCTGGTGTTTCAGGGTTTAGGGCAGTGCAGTGGTGCTCAGGCAGTGTAGGGGGTCATGCTGGGGGTGGTGTTTATGGGTTTAGGGTAGTGCAGTGGTGTTCGGGCAGTGTAGGGGGTCGTGCTGGGGCTGGTGTTTCAGGGTTTAGGGCAGTGCAGTGGTGTTCGGGCAGTGTAGGGGGTCGTGCTGGGGCTTGTGGTTCAGGGTTTTGGGCAGAGCAGTGGTGTTCGGGCAGTGTAGGGGGTCGTGCTGGGGGTGGTGTTTCAGGGTTTAGGGCAGTGCAGTGGTGTTCGGGCAGTGTAGGGGGTCGTGCTGGGGGTGGTGTTTCAGGGTTTAGGGCAGTGGTGTTCGGGCAGTGTAGGGGGTCTTGCTGGGGGTGATGTTTCAGGGTTTAGGGCAGTGGAGTGGTGTTTGGGCAGTGTAGGGGGTCTTGCTGGGGATAGTGTTTCAGGGTTTAGGGCAGTGCAGTGGTGTTTGGGCAGTGTAGGGGCCGTGCTGGGGGTGGTGTTTCAGGGTTTAGGGCAGTGCAGTGGTGTTCGGGCAGTGTAGGGGTCGTGAAGGGGTGGTGTTTCAGGGTTTAGGGCAGTGCAGTGGTGTTCGGGCAGTGTAGGGGTCTTGCTGGGGGTGGTGTTTCAGGGTTTAGGGCAGTGGTGTTCGGGCAGTGTAGGGGGTCTTGCTGGGGGTGATGTTTCAGGGTTTAGGGCAGTGCAGTGGTGTTCGGGCAGTGTAGGGGGTCTTGCTGGGGATAGTGTTTCAGGGTTTAGGGCAGTGCAGGGGTGTTCGTGCAGTGTAGGGGGTCATGCTGGGGATGGTGTTTCAGGGTTTAGGGCAGTGCAGTAGTGTTCGGGCAGTGTAGGGGGTCGTGCAGGGGGAATGGTGTTTCAGGGTTTAGGGCAGTGCAGTGGTGTTCGGGCAGTGTAGGGTGTCGTGCTGGGGGTGGTGTTTCAGGGTTTAGGGCAGTGCAGTGGTGTTCGGGCAGTGTAGGGGGTCGTGCACGGGGTGGTGTTTCAGGGTTTAGGGCAGTGCAGTAGTGTTCGGGCAGTGTAGGGGGTTGTGCTGGGGCTGGTGTTTCAGGGTTTAGGGCAGTGCAATGGTGTTCTGGCAGTGTACGGGGTCGCAAATGCAAAAACAACAATTGATGGACAGAATGCAGAACAATGTCATACATTCACCCCAGTACAGAGATCTGGGCCTAAATCCATCGTTTTTTTGCTCACCATGCCATTCCAGTTTGAACCCAGCTATATGCAAATCAGTCTTGAGATCCTGTGCCTCATGGGAACAGTCCAGTCCGAACTGCCAAGCCAGGTCCTCCCTGGACTGGAAACAAGCATCCTAGGACCGGTTTCGGGGTTTCACCCCTCTTCAGCCAGGATAGCTTGATTCCAGTGGCATGGAGAGCACGGGACCCACGTCTGGGCATACCCGTCCCACTCGGGGTGACAAATGCAAAAACAACAATTGATGGACAGAATGCAGAACAATGTCATACATTCACCCTAGTACAGAGATCTGGGCCTAAATCCATCGTTTTTTGCTCACCATGCCATTCCAGTTTGAACCCAGCTATATGCAAATCAGTCTTGATCCTGTGCCTCATGGGAACAGTCCAGTCCGAACTGCCAAGCCAGGTCCTCCCTGGACTGGAAACAAGCATCCTAGGACCGGTTTCGGGGTTTCACCCCTCTTCAGCCAGGATAGCTTGATTCCAGTGGCATGGAGAGCACGGGACCCACGTCTGGGCATACCCGTCCCACTCAGGGTGACAAATGCAAAAACAACAATTGATGGACAGAATGCAGAACAATGTCATACATTCACCCCAGTACAGAGATCTGGGCCTAAATCCATCGTTTTTTTGCTCACCATGCCATTCCAGTTTGAACCCAGCTATATGCAAATCAGTCTTGATCCTGTGCCTCATGGGAACAGTCCAGTCCGAACTGCCAAGCCAGGTCCTCCCTGGACGGGAAACAAGCATCCTAGGACCGGTTTCGGGGTCTCGCCCCTCTTCAGCCAGGATAGCTTGATTCCAGTGGCATGGAGAGCACGGGACCCACGTCTGGGCATACCCGTCCCACTCGGGGTGACAAATGCAAAAACAACAATTGATGGACAGAATGCAGAACAATGTCATACATTCACCCCAGTACAGAGATCTGGGCCTAAATCCATCGTTTTTTTGCTCACCATGCCATTCCAGTTTGAACCCAGCTATATGCAAATCAGTCTTGAGATCCTGTGCCTCATGGGAACAGTCCAGTCCGAACTGCCAAGCCAGGTCCTCCCTGGACTGGAAACAAGCATCCTAGGACCGGTTTCGGGGTTTCACCCTCTTCAGCCAGGATAGCTTGATTCCAGTGGCATGGAGAGCACGCGACCCACGTCTGGGCATACCCGTCCCACTCGGGGTGACAAATGCAAAAACAACAATTGATGGACAGAATGCAGAACAATGTCATACATTCACCCCAGTACAGAGATCTGGGCCTAAATCCATCGTTTTTTGCTCACCATGCCATTCCAGTTTGAACCCAGCTATATGCAAATCAGTCTTGATCCTGTGCCTCATGGGAACAGTCCAGTCCGAACTGCCAAGCCAGATCCTCCCTGGACTGGAAACAAACATCCTAGGACCGGTTTCGGGATTTCACCCCTCTTCAGCCAGGATAGCTTGATTCCAGTGGCATGGAGAGCACGGGACCCACGTCTGGGCATACCCGTCACACTCGGGGTGACAAATGCAAAAACAACAATTGATGGACAGAATGCAGAACAATGTCATACATTCACCCCAGTACAGAGATCTAGGCCTAAATCCATCGTTTTTTTGCTCACCATGCCATTCCAGTTTGAACCCAGCTATATGCAAATCAGTCTTGATCCTGTGCCTCATGGGAACAGTCCAGTCCGAACTGCCAAGCCAGGTCCTCCTGGACTGGAAACAAGCATCCTAGGACCGGTTTCGGGGTTTCACCCTCTTCAGCCAGGATAGCTTGATTCCAGTGGCATGGAGAGCACGGGACCCACGTCTGGGCATACCCGTCCCACTCGGGGTGACAAATGCAAAAACAACAATTGATGGACAGAATGCAGAACAATGTCATACATTCACCCCAGTACAGAGATCTGGGCCTAAATCCATCGTTTTTTTGCTCACCATGCCATTCCAGTTTGAACCCAGCTATATGCAAATCAGTCTTGATCCTGTGCCTCATGGGAACAGTCCAGTCCGAACTGCCAAGCCAGGTCCTCCCTGGTCTGGAAACAAGCATCCTAGGACCGGTTTCAGGGTTTCACCCCTCTTCAGCCAGGATAGCTTGATTCCAGTGGCATGGAGAGCACGG
Organism: Calotriton arnoldi; assembly: GCA_963921515.1. NCBI lineage: Eukaryota > Metazoa > Chordata > Amphibia > Caudata > Salamandridae > Calotriton > Calotriton arnoldi. The sequence goes on along the minus strand of CAWUFW010022129.1, from coordinate 15,720 downwards.
GACCCACGTCTGGGCATACCCGTCCCACTCGGGGTGACAAATGCAAAAACAACAATTGATGGACAGAATGCAGAACAATGTCATACATTCACCCCAGTACAGAGATCTGGGCCTAAATCCATCGTTTTTTGCTCACCATGCCATTCCAGTTTGAACCCAGCTATATGCAAATCAGTCTTGATCCTGTGCCTCATGGGAACAGTCCAGTCTGAACTGCCAAGCCAGGTCCTCCCTGGACTGGAAACAAGCATCCTAGGACCGGTTTCGGGGTTTCACCCCTCTTCAGCCAGGATAGCTTGATTCCAGTGGCATGGAGAGCACGGGACCCACGTCTGGGCATACCCGTCCCACTCGGGGTGACAAATGCAAAAACAACAATTGATGGACAGAATGCAGAACAATGTCATACATTCACCCCAGTACAGAGATCTGGGCCTAAATCCATCGTTTTTTGCTCACCATGCCATTCCAGTTTGAACCCAGCTATATGCAAATCAGTCTTGATCCTGTGCCTCATGGGAACAGTCCAGTCCGAACTGCCAAGCCAGGTCCTCTCTGGACTGGAAACAAGCATCCTAGGACCGGTTTCGGGGTTTCACCCCTCTTCAGCCAGGATAGCTTGATTCCAGTGGCATGGAGAGCACGGGACCCACGTCTGGGCATACCCGTCACACTCGGGGTGACAAATGCAAAAACAACAATTGATGGACAGAATGCAGAACAATGTCATACATTCACCCCAGTACAGAGATCTGGGCCTAAATCCATCGTTTTTTTGCTCACCATGCCATTCCAGTTTGAACCCAGCTATATGCAAATCAGTCTTGATCCTGTGCCTCATGGGAACAGTCCAGTCCGAACTGCCAAGCCAGGTCCTCCCTGGACTGGAAACAAGCATCCTAGGACCGGTTTCGGGGTTTCACCCCTCTTCAGCCAGGATAGCTTGATTCCAGTGGCATGGAGAGCACGGGACCCACGTCTGGGCATACCCGTCCCACTCGGGGTGACAAATGCAAAAACAACAATTGATGGACAGAATGCAGAACAATGTCATACATTCACCCCAGTACAGAGATCTGGGCCTAAATCCATCGTTTTTTTGCTCACCATGCCATTCCAGTTTAAACCCAGCTATATGCAAATCAGTCTTGATCCTGTGCCTCATGGGAACAGTCCAGTCCGAACTGCCAAGCCAGGTCCTCCCTGGACTGGAAACAAGCATCCTAGGACCGGTTTCGGGGTTTCACCCCTCTTCAGCCAGGATAGCTTGATTCCAGTGGCATGGAGAGCACGGGACCCACGTCTGGGCATACCCGTCCCACTCGGGTTGACAAATGCAAAAACAACAATTGATGGACAGAATGCAGAACAATGTCATACATTCACCCCAGTACAGAGATCTGGGCCTAAATCCATCGTTTTTTGCTCACCATGCCATTCCAGTTTGAACCCAGCTATATGCAAATCAGTCTTGATCCTGTGCCTCATGGGAACAGTCCAGTCCGAACTGCCAAGCCAGGTCCTCCCTGGACTGGAAACAAGCATCCTAGGACCGGTTTCGAGGTTTCACCCTCTTCAGCCAGGATAGCTTGATTCCAGTGGCATGGAGAGCACGGGACCCACGTCTGGGCATACCCGTCCCACTCGGGGTGACAAATGCAAAAACAACAATTGATGGACAGAATGCAGAACAATGTCATACATTCACCCCAGTACAGAGATCTGGGCCTAAATCCATCGTTTTTTGCTCACCATGCCATTCCAGTTTGAACCCAGCTATATGCAAATCAGTCTTGATCCTGTGCCTCATGGGAACAGTCCAGTCCGAACTGCCAAGCCAGGTCCTCCCTGGACTGGAAACAAGCATCCTAGGACCGGTTTCGGGGTTTCACCCTCTTCAGCCAGGATAGCTTGATTCCAGTGGCATGGAGAGCACGGGACCCACGTCTGGGCATACCCGTCCCACTCGGGGTGACAAATGCAAAAACAACAATTGATGTACAGAATGCAGAACAATGTCATACATTCACCCCAGTACAGAGATCTGGGCCTAAATCCATCGTTTTTGCTCACCATGCCATTCCAGTTTGAACCCAGCTATATGCAAATCAGTCTTGATCCTGTGCCTCATGGGAACAGTCCAGTCCGAACTGCCAAGCCAGGTCCTCCCTGGACTGGAAACAAGCATCCTAGGACCGGTTTCGGGGTTTCACCCTCTTCAGCCAGGATAGCTTGATTCCAGTGGCATGGAGAGCACGGGACCCACGTCTGGGCATACCCGTCCCACTCGGGGGTGACAAATGCAAAAACAACAATTGATGGACAGAATGCAGAACAATGTCATACATTCACCCCAGTACAGAGATCTGGGCCTAAATCCATCGTTTTTTTGCTCACCATGCCATTCCAGTTTGAACCCAGCTATATGCAAATCAGTCTTGATCCTGTGCCTCATGGGAACAGTCCAGTCCGAACTGCCAAGCCAGGTCCTCCCTGGACTGGAAACAAGCATCCTAGGACCGGTTTCGGGTTTCACCCTCTTCAGCCAGGATAGCTTGATTCCAGTGGCATGGAGAGCACGGGACCCACGTCTGGGCATACCCGTCCCACTCGGGGTGACAAATGCAAAAACAACAATTGATGGACAGAATGCAGAACAATGTCATACATTCACCCCAGTACAGAGATCTGGGCCTAAATCCATCGTTTTTGCTCACCATGCCATTCCAGTTTGAACCCAGCTATATGCAAATCAGTCTTGATCCTGTGCCTCATGGGAACAGTCCAGTCCGAACTGCCAAGCTAGTGTTTCACGGTTTAGGGCAGTGCAGTGGTGTTCGGGCAGTGTAGGGGGTCATGCTGGGGCTGGTGTTTCAGGGTTTAGGGCAGTGCAGTGGTGTTCGGGCAGTGTAGGGGGTCGTGCTGGGGCTGGTGTTTCAGGGTTTTGGGCAGAGCAGTGGTGTTCGTGCAGTGTAGGGGGTCGTGCTGGGGGTGGTGTTTCAGGGTTTAGGGCAGTGCAGTGGTGTTCGGGCAGTGTAGGGGGTCGTGCTGGGGGTGGTGTTTCAGGGTTTAGGGCAGTGGTGTTCGGGCAGTGTAGGGGGTCTTGCTGGGGGTGATGTTTCAGGGTTTAGGGCAGTGGAGTGGTGTTTGGGCAGTGTAGGGGGTCTTGCTGGGGATAGTGTTTCAGGGTTTAGGGCAGTGCAGTGGTGTTTGGGCAGTGTAGGGGCCGTGCTGGGGGTGGTGTTTCAGGGTTTAGGGCAGTGCAGTGGTGTTCGGGCAGTGTAGGGGGTCGTGAAGGGGGTGGTGTTTCAGGGTTTAGGGCAGTGCAGTGGTGTTCTGGCAGTGTAGGGGGTCGTGCTGGGGGTGGTGTTTCAGGGTTTAGGGCAGTGCAGTGGTGTTCGAACAGTGTAGGGGGTCGTGCAGGGGCTGGTGTTTCAAGGTTTAGGGCAGTGCAGTGGTGTTCGGGCAGTGTAGGGGGTCGTTCTGGGGGTAGTGTTTTAGGGTTTAGGGTAGTGCAGTGGTGCTTGTGTAGTGTAGGGGGTCGTGCTGGGGGTAGTGTTTTAGGGTTTAGGGTAGTGCAGTGGTGTTTGTGTAGTGTAGGGGGTCATGTTTTAGGGTAGTGTAGTGGTGTTTGGGTAGTGTAGGGGTCGTGCTGGGGGTATTGTTTTAGGATTTAGGTTAGTGCAGTGGTGTTTGGGTAGTGTAGGGGATCGTGCTGGGGGTAGTGTTTTAGGGTTTAGGGTAGTGCAGTGGTGTTTGTGTAGTGTAGGGGGTCGTGCTGGGGGTAGTGTTTTAGGGTTTAGGGTAGTGCAGTGGTCCTTGTGTAGTGTAGGGGGTCGTGCTGGGGGTATTGTTTTAGGATTTAGGTTAGTGCAGTGGTGTTTGGGTAGTGTAGGGGATCGTGCTGGGGGTAGTGTTTTAGGGTTTAGGGTAGTGCAGTGGTGTTTGTGTAGTGTATTGGGTCATGCTGGGGGTAGTGTTTTAGGGTTTAGGATAGTGCAGTGGTGCTTGTGTAGTGTAGGGGGTCGTGCTGGGGGTATTGTTTTAGGATTTAGGTTAGTGCAGTGGTGTTTGGGTAGTGTAGGGGATCGTGCTAGGGGTAGTGTTTTAGGGTTTAGGGTAGTGCAGTAGTGTTTTTGTAGTTTAGGGGGTCATGTTTTAAGATGCAACGCTCCAATACCTGACCAGTCTGTACTACATAAAACTGCAAAAAAACTAAAAATAAAAAGTGTTTTGCACACTTTTGTCATTGGGCTATATGTGGGCTACATCTTGGTAATATTTGTGCTACAGTTGGGCTCTTTTTTCTCTGGTGGCCATCTTGGAAGACTTCTTTGTTATGAAGTTTCCTAATTTCCTCATATACTGCAGTCTCCTCAGTAGGAAATGCTTTCAGTTTTTACTTTGATTCCATCAAGAAGGCATTCAGATGTGTCTCACATTTGCCATAAATTCAGAATGTTAGCACTCTAGTTGCTCATTAGATCACTGTACTAAAGCTACTGCTCACCAGGGAGTTAACTGGAAGTCTGCTGCTGGTATTGAAAGTGATTGTTTCAGTCTCCATGTCAGAATGTTCTAATGAAATAGAAGAGGATTTGAGATCTCACTTAAAACATGCCCTCATTTTTCTTTCTGCAGCACTAACCATAATTTCTATTTAAAAAAGAACCCCCTCATTTTGTTCCTTTTTAAATTAAATGTTTTAAGTATTAACGGTTTATTCCAATCAAGATGGCTTCCGGTGTGCCATACTTTTGTCATAAGTAAGGCTGTTAGCGCTCTATTTGTTCTTTAGAACACTCTGGGAAGCTGCAGTAGAACACAAAGGCATCAACTGGCAGGCTGCTCCTGTTGAAATATAACAGGAAGATATTTGAGATCACACTTGAAACATGTCCTAATTTTTCTTTCTACAGCACTACCCATAATTTGTATGACAAAATGAACCCCATCATTTTGTTCCTTTTTAAATTAAATGTTTTAAGTGTTACCAGTTTATTCCAATCAAGATGGCTTCAGGTGTGCCATACTTTTGTCATAAGTAAGGCTGTTAGCACTCTAGTTGTTCTTTAGAACACTCTGGGAAGCTGCAGTAGAACACAAAGGAATCAACTGACAGTCTCTGCCCTTGTTGGATGTACATGTTTTACTGAGAATGTCAGACTTCATTCTCACATGACTGAGAAAGATAATGTGAATTTACAGAAAATATGCTCTCATTTTAGCTTCTGGAGCACCTTCCAAAACTGTATGGGACAAGCATGTGAAAATAGTTTTCTCTCAAACATGATTCATGATATCAGAGCAGAAGGTTTTTCACAGGGTAAAATCACCTTAGAACACACCACAATTCCTGAAATTAGTATGGTACCATCAACAAATGAATTCTAATGTAACTAAAGTCTGTTATCACCCTTAATAGTTCTCCTTTTGGTAACCCTCAAAATGTTTGATTCACTACAAGGCATTTCAATGGGGTACTATCATATATATTGGTCTCAAGATGGCTGCCAGCAATTCCAGGATGAAGTGCTGACAGCCAATCAGATCTCACGATGACATGTGTGGTTAGGCTCCGCCCAGATATATATGTGTTTTTACTTTTGATTTTCTCAGCAACTACTGAACGGATTTACACCATTTAACAAAAGGGTTCTTTCTGAACCAAGAACTACCTCTTTGCCAAATTTGGTGTAATTCCGTTCAGCAGTTCGGGCTGTAGCCTTGCATAAAGTTTCCTATGGGAAATTGATTTTTGACTCTTATTTTTTAATTTCTCCGCAACTACTGAACGGATTTACACCATTTAACAAAGGGGTTCTTTCTGAACCAAGAACTACCTCTTTGCCAAATTTGGTGTAATTCCGTTCAGCAGTTCGGGCTGTAGCCGTGTCTAAAGTTTCCTATGGGAAAATGAATGGGGAAAACACGTTTTGGGCCCCCCTTTTTCTCGGCCCCGCTTGATGAATCACCCCGAGACTTTCAGGGTAGGAGCGGACCGGAGCGGGCCATAAAGTTTGAAAATTTTGCGAAGATTCGTCAACCGGCAAGAGAGTTATTTCAAATAGAATGTCGCGGATTTCCTATGGAAAATAGGTCCTAACTATAACTATCTACTGGCGACCGCCAGTAGATAATATATATATATATATATATATATATATCCAAGAAAGAAGTGACTCAAACAGATAGATTCACCAAAGAACAAAAATATATTTCCACTACAACGTTTCAGCTTCCGCCTTCCTCAGGTAGTACAAGATGGTTTGCTCAGTGGCTGCACAGATGACACAGCTGAATTTTCAAAAAGCATCATGAGTGAAGATTCCATTTGGAATGTGGAATCAATGCAGTCCTGAGAGCTCTTGAGATATGCAGTAATCAGGGACCGCCACCCCCGGGGCTTTAAAAAATAATGGTGCGGGAGGGCTCTTGGCCCTCCCGCAGCCCCAGGGACCGCCACCCCCGGGCTTCTTTTTTATTTAAAAAAAAAATTACCTGTGTGGGGGGGCTCGAGCCCCCCCACACGCCCCGGGGACCACCACCTCCCCGGGGCTTTGTCGATGGAGGGCCTGTAATGGCCCTGGGGACTGCCACCCCCAGGGCCAGCTCCTGCAGTGTCCCGGGGTGCCTACCCCGGGACACTGTAGTTTGCTATGACAGGACGGGAGCCTCGCGGCTCCCGTCCTGTCATAGCAAACTGCTTTGGATATTGAAGCGAGAGCAGGAAACCTGCTCTCGCTTCCAATATCCAAAGCAATTGCTTTTCACATGGGGAGCTGCATGTTAGCAGCTCCCCATGTGAAGCAATGCCGGCTCCCGCAGGAGGCGGGGAGCCGGCAGGGTCCGTGGGGGAGTTGTGGTCCCCCACGGACCCCAAAGGATAGAGGCCAGCCCCGGGGGATGGGGTCCCCGGGGCAAGTAGTGGCCTGGGAGGGGGGACACGCGGCCCCCCTCCCCAAAAATAATTTAAAAAAAATCAAAAATAAAGGCCTGCCCCGGGGGATGGGGTCCCCGGGGCAAAAGGAGGCCTGAGGAGGGGGGCCACGCAGCCCCCTCCATAGAAATGTATTTAAAAGTGTGGCCATGCCCCGGGGGATCGGGTCCCCGGGGCCGTATTCGGCCACGGGAGGGGGCCACGCGGCCCCCTTCCCGTTTAATTTTTTTAAAAGAAAAGAAAGGGGTAAGGCCCTGGGGGATGGGGTCCCCAGGGCCCAAAAATAGGAAAAGGAAGGGGGCCACGAGCCCCCTTCGAGAAAAAAAAAAAAAAAACGATCGGGCCGCAGGCCCCGCCCCTTCCTTTACCACTCTGCAAACGCGCCCCTGGCGCGTTTGCAGATGGGAACAATTCCCCTTAAATACTGGGGGTCCCTGGAGGCCAACTAGCCCACCAGGAACCTCCAGTATGCGCCAGGGGCTGCGTTGCAGAGAGGTGTACAGAGGCCACACCCCTTTTACACCTCTCTGCAACGCAGCTTTGTGGCGCTTTTGGAGGTACATGGTGGGCTACTTGGACTCCAGGGACCCTCAGGATTCAAGGGGACTTAATCCCCCAACTTAAAACGTGCCACGGGGCGCGTTTGCACAGTGGTGAAGGGAGGGGGCGGGGCTTCAGGTGACATGTGTGCAAACAGGCCCCGTGGCGTGTTTTAAGATGGGGAATTAAATCCTCTTACATCCTGAGGGTCCCTGGGGGTCAACTAGCCCACCAGGTACCTCCAGTAAGCACCACGGAGCTGCGTTGCAGAGTGTTGTAAAAAGGGGCGTGGCCTCTGAACACCTCTCTGCAATGCAGCTCTCTGGCACATACTGGAGGGACCTGGTGGGCTAGTTGGCCCCTAGGGACCCTCGGGATTGAGGAGGAATTAATTCTCCAACTTAAAACGCGCCACAGGGCGTGTTTGCAGACATGTATCCTCAGGCCCCACCCCCTTTATTCACCATTGTGCAAATATTCCTCTAAAATCAGTCGAACTATGAATTCCGATTTACTCACCTGTTATCAGGAGAGACCTCAGTGCTGCATCTTTGAACCCAGTACTGATCCTGAAAAGTAATTTTAACCGTACTTACCAGTAACTTGAATTTCCTTCCATAGGATATCATTGCCTGCTTTTTGCAGAAAAAGTTTCTAAGTGTCAATTTTTGAAACTTACAAATATTCCTCTAAAATCAGCAGAACTACGAATTCCAGATTACTCACCTGTTATCAGGAGAGACCTCAGTGCTGCATCTTTGCGCCCAGTACCGATCCTGAAAAGTAATTCTAACCGTACTTACCAGTAACTTGAATTTCCTTCCATAGGCTAACATTGACTGGTTTCACTTGGAAATTCTTCTAAGTGTGGAGTTTTTGAACTTTATAATATTTCTCTAAAATCAGCCGAACTATGAATTCCGATTTACTCACCTGTTATCAGGAGAGAACCCAGTGCTGCATCTTTTAGCCCAGCACTGACCCTGAAAAGTAATTCTAACCGTACTTACCAGTAACTTGAATTTCCTTCCATAGGAATCCATTGTCTGGTTTTCAGCAGAAAAGTTTCAAAGTGTCGATTTTCACAAACTACAAATATTCCTTAAAAATTGCCTGTGTGACTTAAACGCATTCTTTCAACTGTTTACAGGAGATGCACCAGTGCTGGATCCAGGATCCACCACTGAGTAAGAAAAAGTAACGATAACACTACTTACCTGCTAAGTGAATTTCCTCCCACAGGATAACATTGGTGATTCTATGTGAAATAGTGTCAACTTTTAAAATACAATAATATTCCTTAAAAATCACTACTGTAACCAAAACGCTTTTACTCAACTGTTTACAGGAGATGTCCCAGGACTGAATCTAGGATCCAGTCCTGTGGTTAGAAAAGTAATCCATAAAGTAACTAATTGCATTTAACTTGAAATTCACATTGAGCTCAATGTTGCATTGTGTTTGAAATTGTGTTGCCCATTGCAACAACTGTAACTACTGTACTTAAAAGTCTATTGCCTATTTGCAAAGTATTTAAACTAAAGTAATTCATTCTGAGAAAGTATATTTTGTAATGTAATGTATAATGTAATTACAATGTAATTTAAAAAATAAAATATCTAAAAATAAATAGTTTAAAAAAATGTAGTAAATCAGTATAAAAAAAAATATAACAATTAATACATTTAAAAATTGTCATTTACAAAACCTTTGAAATTCACTGAAAAAAACCATAGGTGTCAGACATGTTATAGTTAGGAATTAGCATTTAAAAAACCTTTGAAATTCACTGAAAAAAGCATAGGTTTCAGGCTCATTATAGTTAGAAATTAGCATTTAAAAAACCTTACAAATTCACTGAAAAAACCATAGGTTTCAGGCACGTTATAGTTAGAAATTAGCATTTAAAAAACCTTACAAATTCACTGAAAAAACCATAGGTTTTAGGGACAGTTATAGTTAGTTGGACATTGCACTCGTACAAAACCCGTGAAATTCCCCCGTTATAGTTAGTTCAGCTAACTATAACTCGCGACCCCGCAATGCACTGCTGATGACGTCACATATGACATCACTCATGACATGGTCAGTGACATCACTGATGACATCACTGATGACATCTCAAATGACATCACTGATGACATCACTGATGACATCATCCACGTGATAATCTGATGCACCTCCTCACACCCTAATATAACCTTTGATACACCCACTCTAAATTACAGACTGCCATTCGCAAAACCATAGACACTCCAACACCAATAACTACATACCCACTCACTGATTCTTAGGTCTACACACACATCCACTCACTCACCCGTACAGTCACTCATACTTACGGTCACTCAGTACAGGACTATCATATGCACTCATACTCCTATATAGACACTCACACACCGCCACTCATCCATAGAGGTACTCACACACCTAGTCAGTCATGCAAATAATTATTCACACTGCCATTTACTCACCTATACAGTCATACACACACCAGCTCACTTACTCATACAAATACTAGCACATTCTTACGCTCTTATACAATCACTGATACAAGCACACACTCATCCATACAGCCACTCTCACAATCACACACTCTCACTTATAGCCATTTATATACTCCAACACACATATATACTGCCTTTCACATATGTAGTTACTCACACATGTACCACTGGGACATACATTCACTCACTAACACACTCTTATACACACTTACCCACCCATACAGTCTATCACAGATGCACTCTTGAAACCATCCACCCAGTGAATCACCCACTCACACATCTATGCACAGAGTCGCACACACCCCACCCACACAAACACTCAGGCACCCATACAGATACTCAGACAACCAATCAATAACTCATATAGACACTCATGTAGCTATTCACAAACCCATGCAGCCACTTACACAGCAACAGACAGACGGATACAGACATTCACCCAGTTTAGTCACTAACCCATGCATTCAGTAAGATACGTTTAATCACTCACTTATAGAGTTAGTCACGCACCTACTAAATCATCCATACAGACACTTATACACCCACTCATTCTTCAATACGCCTTTCCCTATATATATTAAAAATATTTAAACTTTACAGAAACACACATTCACTGCATGATGTCATCAGTGATGTCATTTGAGATGTCATCAGTGATGTCATCAGTGATGTCACTGACCATGTCATGAGTGATGTAATATGTGACGTCATCAGCAATGCATTGCGGGGTCGCGAGTTATAGTTAGCTGAACTAACTATAACGGGGGAATTTCACGGGTTTTGTACGAGTGCAATGTCCAACTAACTATAACTGTCCCTAAAACCTATGGTTTTTTCAGTGAATTTGTAAGGTTTTTTAAATGCTAATTTCTAACTATAACGTGCCTGAAACCTATGGTTTTTTCAGTGAATATAGATATATATATATATATATTACCTACTGGCGGTCGCCAGTAGGTAGATATAGTTAGGACCTAGTTTCCATAGGAAAAGCGTTTTTTGATTTGCCAATATCTTTGGCGCCGTTTGATGAATCTTCGTAAAATTTTCAAAACTAATTGGGCGCTCCGGTCAATTTCTGTTTTGAAAGTTTTGGGGTGATTCATCAAGCCAGGGCCGAGAAAAAGGGGGGTCCCAAAACGCGTTTTCCCCATGTTAATTCCATAGGAAACTTTAAACACGGCTACAGCCCGAACTGCTGAACAGAATTAAAGCAAATTTGGCAAAAAGGTAGGTCTTGGTTCAGAAAGTGACCTTTTTTAAAATGGTGCAAATCCATTCAGTAGTTCCTGAGAAATTAAAAAAAGAAAAATATTGATATCTGAGCACCGAGGAGGATTCCCGACTCCTCCCGAGCACGAGCTGACTTCTGATTGGCTGCCAACACTCTAAATCAGGAAGTGTTGACAACCATTTTGTGACTCGGTAACCGACTCACAAGAAAAGAGTGGAAAAAAGGTTGAAAAAGAAGAAAAGGGGGAAGGGAAGAAACACCCTGACCCCCTAGGCTTGCTCAGGGGGGTCTTAGAAGGACCCCCAGGCCCAAAAAAAGCATATATATATATCGTTTTTTAAAACGTCCGAAGTCACGCTGGGTGCACGATTCTGAACGAGAAAATATTAATAAAACGAGCGCGGGCTTCCGCTCTTCATTTTTATAAGCCCCCAGGTGGGCCAGGTCCCGAGGGCAATGCCAAATGAATTTGCGGGGGCCCGTGGGGGCCCGTGGGGGCCCCCGCAGCCCCGGGGACTGCCACCTCCCCGGGGCTTAGTAATTTGAATGCAGGGGGCATGCGGCCCCACCGGAGCCCCGGGGACCACCACCTCCCCGGGGCTTGTTCATTAAATGTGTGGGGGGGGTCGTAACACCCCCACGCTGCCCCAGGGACCGCCACCTCCCCGGGGCAATTGTCATTATAAGGCGGGGGCCTTGCTGGCCCCTCCAAGCCCCGGGGACCACCACCTCCCCGGGGCTAAGTAAATTTAGGGTGGCCGCCACGCGGCCCCCCTCCTGGAGCCCTTGATGGCCCTGGGGACCGCCACCACCCAAGGACGGCTCCTGCAATGTCCCGGGGTGCCCACCCCTGGGACATTGCTGTTTGCTATGACAGGGTGGGAGCACGGCTCCCACCCTGTCATAGCAAACTTGCTTTGCTTCCTTGAAGCGAGAGCAGGAAAACCTGCTCTCGCTTCAACGAAGCAAAGCAGGATTGCTTTTGAGCAAGGGGAGCTGCATGTCAGCAGCTCCCCTTGCTCAAAAGCAATGCTGGCTCCCGCAGGAGGCAGGGAGCCAGCGGGACTGTGGGGGCAGTGGGGCTCCCCCCACAGTCCCCAACGGTAAGGGCCAGCACCAGGGGATGGGGTCCCTGGGGCCAGAAGTGGCCCTGCAAGGGGGCCACACAGCCCCCGTCTTTTAATTAATGTTTTTTAAAAGAGGCCAGGCCCCGGGGGATGGGGTCCCCGGGGCCACTTTTGGCCTGAGGTGAAGGGCCACGTGGTCCCCCTTCTTTTTTTTATTAATGATGAAATAGTGACAGGCCCCGGGGGTTGGGGTCCCCGGGGCGAATACGAACTAATTAAAGGGGATCGTTTTTGTTTTTGTTTCGAGTTTGGAGTCGCGACTCCAGCGCGGCTCTCAGCGCGGCTCTCAGCGCGGCCCCCCGTGTAATCGCGGTGGAGTCGTGAATTTACCTTAAATAAATAATTAAGTAGTTTATAATGTAGAAGGTAGTGTTGTATGTGTGAAGTTGTTTTAAAAGGTACTGTGAATGAAGTTAATGACAAGATTACAATTGATAGAGTTGTTAAAAATATATAAAATTAAAAAATAATAGTTAAAGTTCAAAAGTGTATTGTGTTGTAGTGCATTGAGTTTGTGCTTTTGTTTTATGAATTCGCGCTGGCTGCGAGAATCCCCCAAAAAATTTAAAACAAATTGTATGTGTAAAAAAAAATTATAATCAGTATTAATTTATAGGGTGGCTCTAAAAAGAGCCCTTGTTTTCATTCTGAGTTTGTTGTCGCTGCATGTAAGTGCCGATGCAGAGCTTTAGGTTGTTGAGAAAGACTCTGTTTCCCTGATCTGTGAAGTGTACTCCATCACTCCTGTAGATGCCATCCATATCAAAATGTAGATTGTTGTTATATATGGAGCCCATCCTATGGTCTCTGAGGTAAGCAGAAACAGTTTTTTGACATTTTTTCTAGCTTTCTCAATCTGTGGACAGAATGGATTTGACCACTTCCATTTCTGTCTTTGGCATATGTTAGAGTATACAAAGACAGTTTGAGGTAAAAGCAACATCAATTGTGCAAAGGTGTCCTTCATTAGCATTTCCAGACCTACCCCAGTCAATGTGCCTAGGTCATTGCCACCACAGTGCACAATCATGAGGTCAGGGGGTTGGAGATGCAACGAGGTTTTAACCAAAGGCATCAATTGGTGCCACTTTAATCCTCTCTGTGAAATCCATTTAATGTCCACATTTTGCAAAGCTAGGTCTTTGTCAATACCTCTGCATTCAGCATACCTTTTGCAAAAGAAAACATAGCTGTGTCCAACAATCCACACTGTAAGCATCTTGAAGGGATGTCTGGAAGTAATGAAAAGATGTCTGTAGCTGAGATAGTCAGTTGGTAGAATGAGAGGTATGTAAATCGGTGGACAAGATGTTGTTTGTAAAAAAGTAGAGAATTGATTGGCTGTTTAAGAACATTGCACATTCAAAAATAGGGTGCATTTTACTTTTTTTAAAAAGCATGTTTCTTATTGGCTAGTAAAAAATATTCAAAAGGTACAATAGAAAGGATAGGGTCATATTTTGCAAAGTCAACCACACCTGCTGTTTGCATTTGCAACATTGTGTGGTGAACATGAAAATATGGTGAACTTGTGACCTGTCAGTTGAGTATTCCATGAACTGTTACTATGGCAACTGGCATTAAGCAGAATGGGGGTAGGGTTGAAACTTAACTGTGGACTTGAAATGTGAATTTTTAATTTATATATAAGTAATATGTTATTACAGTGACATTTCCAAAGTCAGTACTATCTTTAGAAGAGGTGTGTTATTAAAAAATAGTGGAAAATGTATTTGTAATATCATTTTGAACTCCCGTATGAATTTGCGGCTCCATCGCGGTGGTACACGATGGAGTCGCGACTTCAAACAAAAATGAAGAAACAGTTTGGGCACTTTTAGAAGTCAGTTGCTAGGGGTTAATATGTGTAACCAATAGAAATGTGTTTTACAATTTGAAATAATGTAGTGAGCAATGTGATTTGTTAATACCATGTATTTGTGTGGAGAAAGAGAGGGAAACTTTGCCATTACTGGTTTTTCCTTGCTGAGACTGTTGCATTATATTGATTGTGTGCAAAAGAAAATCCTTTAAGAGTTTGTGATGTTTTAAATTCAACAAATCTATTTAGAAGGTGAGTTTTAAATTTGTGAGGTTTATTTTTAAACTTTTATAATTATTTAAAAACTGTGTTGTTTGAAATATTATTAAATGTAGAGATGTGTATTGTATTTTGTTTTGTTGTACTTAAATGTTGTTTAAAAAGATACTGTATAGTAATATGTGTATTTTGGAAGATGGATCACTGATTATGGTAGTTTGTTTTACTGTCTGGATATGTATATTTCTAGTATTCCCCTATAATTTTAGTTGTTGGTTTAAATTTGGAGGTGGAGTCTGTCAAGTTTTAAGGTGTGCATGGACTTCTGTCTTTAGTATGTTTCTTGTTGTATATGTATTTTCATATGTCTTATATATTTTAAGGTGCATGATGTATAACAAAGAGCTGTTGTTGCTTTTTATGTGGTAGGGTCAAGAGTGTGAGTACTAGTAAAATGGTGAGCATGCAGCACAAAAGTGTGGTTTGAAAGCTGCTCAAATAAGCTATTATTAATTAGGCTTTTTTCTTCTAGTCTGTAGAAAGGTATAGTTGAATGATGCCATAATTTTAGATAGAATGGTGATGATGCAGCACAAATGTGTGGTTTCAAAGATGCTCATATAAGGTGTTATTAATTAGGCTTCTTTTTTCTAGTCTGTACAAAGGTATAGTTGAATGATGCTGCATAATTTTAGATTGAAAAGTGAAGATGAAGCACAAAAGTGTGGTTTCAAAAATGTTCACATAAGGTGTTATTAAATAGGCTTCTTTTTCTAGTCTGTAGAAAGGTATAGTTGAATGATGCCGCATAATTTTAGAAAGAAAGGTGAAGATGCAGCAGAAAAGTGTGGTTTGAAAGATGCTCATATAAGGTGTTAATAATTAGGCTTCTTTTTCTAGTCTGTACAAAAGGTATAGTTGAATGATGCCGCATAATTTTAGAAAGAAAGGTGAAGATGCAGCACAAAAGTGTGGTTTGAAAGATGCTCATATAAGGTCTTATTAATTAGGCTTTTTTTCTAGTCTGTAGAAAGGTATAGTTAAATGATGCCGCATAATTTTAGATAGAATGGTGAAGATGCAGCACAAAAGTGTTGTTTGAAAGATGCTCACATAAAGTGTTATTAATTAGACTTCTTTTTTTCTAGTTTGTTGAAAGGTATAGTTGAATAAAGCTGCATAATTTTAGATAGAATGGTGAAGATGCAGCACAAAAGTGTTGTTTGAAAGATGCTCACATAAGGTGTTATTAATTTGACTTATTTTTTCTAGTTTGTTGAAAGGTATAGTAGAAAGATGCCGCATAATTTTAGATGTTTGGTTGAAATTGT